>JAGFNQ010010016.1:47519-72474 GCA_024364735.1 Boesenbergia rotunda
AAAGATTGCTGCTGTGCCATCGGAACATATTTGCTAAAGCTCCCACTGGACGTGTCTTAGAATTGGATAATTGTTATTTTGTTCCTTCGTTAATAAAGAACATTGTATCTATTTCATGTTTGAATGAAAAGGGTTATCATTTAACTTTTAGTAACAATTGTTGTTACATAACTTTAAATGGCGTTCTTTATGGGAATGGAACTTTGTGCAATGGTATCTACACGTTAGATTTATCCAGTGACGTTTTCAATATCGAAGTTAGCAACAAACGTGCTCGAATAGATAATCGAATAGACTCCTACACTTGGCATTGCCGTCTTGGCCATGTAAGTAAGAAACGCATGACCGAATTACACCGATGTGGAATTTTGGAATCATTTGAACCCGGTTCATTTGATACATGCGAATCATGCTTAAAAGGCAAGATGACCAAATTACCCTTTTCCGGAAAAGGTAATCCAGTGGGAGAATTGCTTGGTCTAATACATACTGATGTATGTGGACCAATGTCAACTCTTGCACAAGGAGGCTATAGCTACTTCATCACCTTTATCGATGATCACTCACGATTCGGGTATGTGTTCTTGATGAAACACAAATCTGAAGCCTTTGAGAAATTCAAAGAGTTCAGAAATGAAGTAGAGAAACAGCTTGGCAAAAGTATTAAAATACTTCGATCCGATCGGGGTGGTGAATACTTAAGTCAAGAGTTTCAAGATTATCTTAGGGACAATGGGATATTGTCCCAATGGACTCCGCCGTATACACCACAGCATAATGGTGTATCTGAGAGGCGCAACCGAACCTTGATGGACATGGTTAGGTCATGATGAATCATGCAACTCTTCCAAAATCCTTTTGGGGCTATGCACTTAAGACAGCTGTTTACTTGCTAAACAGAGTCCCGACCAAGGTAGTCTCTACTACTCCATATGAGATATGGAATAGTAAGAAACCCCACTTAACTCACCTTAAGATATGGGGTTGTCCGGCTTATGTGAAGCGGACTGTATCAGACAAATTGGATGCTAAGTCTGATCTATTTATTGGATACCCTAAGGAAACGAAGGGTTACCAATTCTATCATCCCTTGGAACAAAAGGTGTTTGTTTCAAGGCATGCTGTATTTCTGGAAAAAGAATTTCTTTTACAAGAAAACAGTGGGAGTGGCATTGAACTTGATGAAGTTCAAGAAACTCCAATAGACATTACAGAGACACCTAGTCTAGACCCACAACCAATACCTCATAATGATGAGCTATCAGTTGAACCTAAAACTACACCACCTCTTCGTAGATCTGATAGGACACGCAATATTCCAGAGAGATACGGATTTCTCATAAGTGAATCGAACGACGTGTTACTCATAAGCGATGACGAACCTATCAGTTATGAAGATGTTCTGAAAAGTTCAGAAAGGGACAAATGGCTTGAGGCCATGAAGTCGGAAATGGATTCCATGTACGAAAACCAAGTATGGGACTTGGTTAACCCACCTGAAGGGATTAAGCCCATAGGGTGCAAGTGGGTTTTCAAGAAGAAAACCGACATGGAAGGTAATGTTGTTACCTTTAAGGCTAGATTAGTGGCAATAGGATATCGTTAGAAGCAAGGAATTGATTATGACGAAACCTATTAGCCAGTAGCTATGCTTAAATCCATTCGCATGCTCCTAGCCATAGCAGCTCATTATGATTATGAGATATGGCAAATGGATGTGAAAACAGCTTTCCTTAATGGAAACCTGCTTGAGGATGTATACATGATACAACCTGAAGGTTTCACATCGGTTGATAAAACCAAAGTATGCAAGCTTCGACGATCCATATATGGACTGAAGCAAGCATCTAGGAGCTGGAATATCCGTTTTGATGAGACAATCAAAGAGTTTGATTTCTCACAAAATCCTGACGAACCTTGTGTGTACAAGAAGGTTAGTGGGAGTGCAGTCGTATTCCTAGTATTATATGTCGATGACATCTTACTTATAGGAAACGATATATCAGTCTTACAAACAGTTAAAATTTGGTTGTCCAAAACTTTCTCCATGAAAGACCTGGGAGAAGCAACCTATATCCTTGGGATTAGAATCTATAGAGATAGATCAAAACGGTTGCTTGGTCTTTCGCAGTCTACATATATAGACCGAGTGCTAAAAAGGTTTAGCATGTCGGAATCCAAGAAAGGTTACCTTCCCATCAGGCATGGGATCAACCTTTCAAAGTCTATGTGTCCGCGCACAGAAGACGAGAGGATTTGCATGAATAAGATTCCCTATGCATCCGCGATAGGATCTATCATGTATGCTATGTTATGTACTAGGCCCGATGTATCGTATGCTTTGAGTGTCACAAGCAGATACCAGTCGGATCCAGGAATGGATCATTGGGCGGCTGTTAAGACAATCCTTAAGTACTTAAGAAGAACTAAGGATGTGTTCCTAATATATGGAGAAGGAGATTTGGTAATACGTGGGTATACAGATGCCAGTTTCCAGACAGATAAGGATGACTCCAAATCTCAGTCTGGATACGTATTTACATTGAATGGAGGCGCAGTAAGTTGGAAAAGTTCCAAACAAGACACCGTAGCGGATTCTACCACGGAAGCGGAATATATCGCAGCTTCGGAAGCAGCAAAGGAAGCAGTCTGGATCAAGAAGTTCGTCTCCGAACTTGGCGTGGTTCCAGCCATTGATGAAGCAGTGCCGGTTTACTGCGACAACAATGGAGCTATTGCACAAGCAAAGGAACCAAGGTCTCATCAGCGATCCAAACACGTGCTTCGCCGCTATCATCTGATCAGAGAGATTATAAGTAGGAATGACATACAAATTGAGAAAATTCCCACTGAAAGGAATTTAGCGGATCCTTTAACTAAGGCCTTACCTCAGAGTAAGTTTGAGGGTCATGTTAGAGCCTGTGGTATTGGATACCGTAGCGATTGGCATTAGGCCAAGTGGGAGTTTGTTAGTGATATGAGAGAAGTGTCCTAAGGCAATCGCCTTATGATTGTAAACATTTATTTTAATAAATGATAATTCACTATTTGAGTATACATGTTTGTGTATTTGATTGGGATCTTAAACTCATCTACTGAATGTCCGCAATACAATTCACAGCATAAGAGAATTTGTGATGGGATCACAACTAGTGATTATCTCTACATGTGCAATTGTGAAGTATTGAAATTATCCCTAGTCGATGAATTGATAAAAACGGACACTATCAATTCTGTTGAGACTAGCATGGGTTATTCTCTAATCAGCTGATTCTCACTGGCTGGTGACATTGGGATGTCCGGAGATAAACATGGATGCTAGTTAAGGGAACTAGTTCATTGGAGTGACTAGCTGTAAGACTTCATATGGTTATCTATATAGATATGTCAATGAAGTTCTTACTGCAGCTTAAGTGCGATGTTCCTTTGACTTGCGGTGTTCAAGTCATCTTGGTCATGGAGACTTATACTTTAACATCTTAAGCAAGCATCTCCAAGGAGGTGTGGACCCAGGATGATTGGGTATAAGCCGAAGTGCCCGAAGATGTTTGAACAGCCTACAAAGGATTCACCACTCCTTGCGAGGAGATGTATACCCAGGCCTATCGTCGGATTGTTACTCAAAACCTCTGGCCAGAGTATATCATGTTTAGAGTGCGAGTCTCTTAAATACATGAGAGTAATTAGAAATCCAAAGGACGAGAAAGACACTACTTGGGCTAGGTGTGACGTAGTCAGTCTAGTGGGGACTGACACAAACAGACCATGTCCTGAACCAAGTGGGTATAAGATGGTGAAGGGAATGGGGCACGATTCATTAGAGCTGCTGAAGGGTTTCAGAATTACTTCTGAGGTCAACCGTTGATCTTTCGATTAATTGGGGGTCATGATGTACTACTAGGTGCCACTCATGATCGTTCTATAATTAGTTGATTATAGACGGCCAACATAAATCGAAAGCCTATTTAGTCACACGCACTACGAGTAATCCGAGGGATTTAAAACGAGTTGAAAATTGGATTTTCCGATCAAGAGAAATAAGTCGAATCTGAATTTATCAGAGGCGCAATGGAAGCTAAAATTGGCTAAGTCTTTTGAAGGCTTTTTGGGCGAATTAAATGAGTTTAATTCGCGGCGGTTCGGCTCGGTTTTGGCCGACCAAAGAGGGTGCCAAGCCCCTTGGGTTGGCCGGCCACATTAAAGGGAGAAAACCATTTTATTTGGTTTAATTAATAAAATAGATCTAGCGAGATTTATTTTATAAATTATGGATAAATAAATTTGTATAAAGAAATTTATATAAATAAATTTATAGAATTTATTCCTTTTTATGGGAGTTAAAATAATCCATGAATTGGTTTATTTTAATTTTATAAAATCAATTATGAATTGATTTTTCATAATAAGGAAGTTTATAAATTTCTTATAAAATTTATTCCATAATTTAAAGAGAAGAAGAATTTGTTTTATTATAAATTAGTTGTAATAAAACTAGGCATAACGGAATAAGTCATAAGAAATTTTATAAGATAAAATTCTTATAACTAATTCCGTTAATTCCGTTAAGAGGAGACTTAGCAAGGGAGATGCAACTATATAAGGAACCAAAGGGAAGCCTTTATTCCTAACCAATTGATATAGAGCTAATCTCTCCCTCTCTCTCTTTTATTCTCTTCTCCTTCCCTTCTTCCCATTAGGGCCGGCGCCCCTTAAGAAGATTAGGGCCGGCGCCCACCTTCCAAGCAAGGGCCGGCGCACCATCCTCACCTCCCAAGTGGTTGCCGTGAGCTATCAAGAAGAAGGAGAAGCCAACCAAGTAGAAGAAGAAGCGGACCACAACTCCTCTCTTCCGGAATTTAGATTCCGTTACTTTGGTGGTTAGTTTCCTATCTTTTCTCTTGTTCTTCTAGTTGTGTCTTCGGAGGATCTAGTAGTTCTCGTTGGCACAAAACTCGTGACTTTGCGAAGTCATCCCGAAGAGAACTCGGCGTGGACGCGAATAGAGGCGGAGCTTCCAAGGGACGCTACGGTTGGATCTCGTCCCTTACTTCGAGTTACGAGAGGTATAATGTAAATTAGTTTACTTTTCCGCAAAGTTTTATTCTATGATTATGTCAACACACCATAAGGTTGCATGCTAGATACGAGGTTAAAATAATTTAGGAAATTATTTTATGCTAACTCTTCCGCTGCACGTAAAAATTTTAAAATTTTACGAACCCGTATCCTTGTCAACATGCACCCGGTCCCCAACACTACTTACCCTTATCTTGAAGAAAACTCACTAAATCGAGGTATAAACCTAGCGTAGAACTCCTCTCTTCTTCCTTGTGAGAAACCTCCACTCTTTGGCCCTAGAGAGAAACCCTAGATTCTCTCTACTCAAGGGGAAAGAGAAGAAGAAGAAGAACTCCTTGCCTTCCTCTGTTTTCGCAGCCCCTCCCTCGCCCTCTTCTCGCACGCAGCCGCCAACAAGCCCTAATCCCCCTTACGTGACTTAAGCGGGGTTAATATATCTCTTAATGAAAAGGCCTAACTACCCTATAACATTATTTCTCTCCATCCTTTTTTGTGCTTGATACCCTTGCCCAGCTGGTTACCCCATCTCCCTTAAGGGTTTGCTTTGCACTGTGGTCGCGAGATCAAACCCCGCCCGACCCCTTTATTTTTTTTTCAAATTTTATTCCGAAAAATGCTAGAAAAATTCCTAAAAATCCATAATAATACCAGAAAATTATTGGGTATTACAATTCTCCTCACCTTGTAAAAAGTTTATCCTCGAACTTAAAATAGGTCTAGATACCTTTTCCTCATGCTATCTTCTGATTCCCAAGTTGCATCTTCATGGTTCTGATTCAGCCATAAGACTTTCACTATGGTACTGATAGATACCATTTTGTTGATTATTTTAATTGTTAAAATCCATGTTTGACCCATGTTTTACTTGCTTAATTGTGATTTTACCCTAGGTTTTAGGATTTCCTCTTATTTTGGACTTAATTGCAAATTTGCACATTTTTAGATTATTTGGCCACTAATTTTCTGATATATTTTTGTAGGCAGAAAGGATCCTAGACCTAGGGCATACTGGGTCAAACTTGAGTCAGAAGTGACCCGGATCGAGTTATCAAGCTTAGGATTAATCCGGGCCGTCCGATTCAAAAGCGGCTAGATCTGAGCCATCCGGGACCATCTGAAGCAATCCGAGCTAGGGTTATGGTTGATCAGGCATTCTGATCATGATCTGATGGTTTCATCCCAATCAGAGCTAAATCAACCGTTGGATCAAGCTCGGAGGGCTCTAGATCGTTCATTCAAAGATTAAGTTGATCTGGACCATCCATTACAAATTTGGAGGACCCGAGCTACCACGAGGCAGATCCTGACCCCAGATCATCATCCTCAAAGTTTGGCTCAAATCAGAGCAAGATCAGCCGTTGGATTTCCTCCGATCAATCTGGGCCATCCATTGATAAGTATTTAATCAAATTTCGCCCGCAGCCCAGCTCTGTCGCGTCTCCGCCATTTCTTTATCTTCTTCGTTGTGTTCTTCACATCTTCAGTATTGTTCTTCTTCATTTAAGGGGCGCGACCCCTTAATTCTTCATCTGGATCAAGATTTGGATCTTTGGAGGACAGTTTTGTTGGAGATTTCAGCTCGAATTCGCGCCAGACAGAGCTATTTGAGTGTTTCGGTGGCTCTGTGGTCTGACCACTCGAATCTCATCCACAAGCCATTTCCGATCATCTGAGCTGCTTGTAGGGGTTCTCAGGTGAGCTCAGAGGATCTTCAAATCTTCATCGCCATCCCATTATTTGAGATCGAAGGGGTTCGGATTGGATTTCCCCACATGATGCAGTTTGAGCAGAGTTCATCAAGCGAGGCTGATTTCCACTGATTTGCTGTGCTTAGGGGTTCGAGGCCAGCCCTTGCGTGACGAACAAGGAGTCTTGAGCTAGGGAAGGGTTGAGGAGTAGTTTAGCTAGTTAATTTCATGTTTGTAGGTGTAATTTTCATTTCTGCATCTCATTTCTGTTTCTGATTTCTATTCAGTTTCTGTAATTTTCATTTTGAATGGTTTTTGCAGTAGTTAAGTTTCAATTTGGCAAGTAAACTAGCTAGTGAGTTAGTTTAGTGGACAATAGCTTCTAGTTTCAGTTTCTTTGATGTTTAATTGTTGCGTGCCATTTCCTTTCCTTGCGTATCAGTTTCCTAAGCCTGTTTTTCTGCGTATCATGTTTTTTTTTCCTTTTTGTATCAGTTCCTTACCTTATGCTCTGGAATTTCGCAGCTAGCTAGCTATTTAGCTATATCTTCTGAAGCTATATTCTAGCTTGTCTCATTTCCAAGCATTGGAATTAAATTTCTGCCGTAACTACCATTTCTGCACTTAGTTCCAATTGATGCTTGGCAGGTTATTTCTGTAAGCTCTAACTTCATTCCTGAATTGCGATTTTTATAGCTGAATATGAATTCAATTGCCAATTCTTAGTTCAGTAATTCTGAAATGGTACTAAGCATGCCTTGCGTGCCAAGTTCAACTACTGAAATTTCATTTACTCGAATCCCTGAAATCCATTTCTGCATAAAAGCTCTGCCTTCCTGCATGTTTTGTTTGCATTAGGGTTGTTCTTGAGTGATCAGTAGCTAGCTTCTGAATGCCCTCAGTTAATTGCATATCACTTCACTTAAAGTCTTACACTCCAGCTGAATTGATCAATTTATCTCGGAATGGGCAGTTTACGATTTCTGCATGCAGCAGCAGTTTTCAGCACATAAACATCCCCCTTGTGTATAAAGTTTGCTTCATTCATTTACTATGTTTCAAGTGGAATTCCAGCCCTAGTTAGTGCAAAGTTGAATGCAAATTCTAGTGTGTTATAGAACTTGAAATTAGTCTCTTTTGCAGTCATTGCATTTCTGAACTGTAAATTCCCTTTTCAGCAGTTTTCAGCTTGCATTTCAGCTCTTGGTGTCAAGTGAAAGTTGGCACTGATTTAGTGCCAATTTGTTTATGGAGTGTTTTGCATTAGGTTGGTTTTAAGTGGATATTCTTGAAGATAATCTTTGCATTGGTATCAACAGAAATTTGGTTTAATTTCATATCAAATTTGTTATCCAATTTATGCTAAGTTGCATTTAAACTCCAATTTGTTTGAGTTCATTGGCTGAAGTACTTGGGTTAAGTTACATGGTTAAGTTTTTATCCCTTTCATTGTGATTTCATTCTTGATTGCAACCCAAAACCCAGATATTTGATTTGAAACCCAAAATTCACAAACGACACATAAATACAAGCACGAATCACACAACATCAATTAGTCCCGAGGAAAAATACGACCTGTGGCCCCTTTACTACGTTTTCATATTTTGATTGCAAAAAGGGTTTCTAGCACATTTTATAAATATCTAAATTTGGAGGACCCACATTCGTGACAGTCTATTTTGGGTCCGTCAGGTACCTCTTTGTTCCTCAGTTTCTTAACTGCTCGATCTATTATCTAAATAGGTCTACTTTCATAACTGAGATCCTCCTGAACTTGTACCATCTGTGGCTCAATCACTTGGTTGGCATCTAGGATGTGCTTCTTTAACATCGAGACATGGAACACATTGTGTATTGCTGACATCTCTGAGGGTAGCTCGAACTCATAAGCTACTTTGCCAACTCTTTTCATCACTGGGTAGGGTCCTACGTATCAAGGACTTAGCTTGCCTTTCTTGCCAAATCTCATTACACCCTTCATAGGGGCTACTTTGAGGAAAACTGTGTCCCCAACTTCAAACTCTAACGGTCTACGGCGTACATCGGCATAACTCTTCTACCTACTCTGAGCAGTTTCTATTCTCTGGTGGATACTCCTTGTAGCTTCTGTGGTATCATCTATGAGATCAGTCTGTGACCCCATTTCTTTCTTCTCACTACCTTCATACCAATAGAGGGGAGATCTACACTTCCTATCATAAAGAGCTTCATAGGGTGCCATACCAATAGTGGCTTGGTAACTGTTGTTGTAGGCAAACTCAGCTAAACATAAATATTTGCACCAACTGCCTTTGAAATCTAATGCACAAGCTCTGAGCATATCTTCTAGAATTTGATTCACTCTCTCTGTCTGTTCATCAGTCTGGGGATAGAAAGCTATGCTGAATTTCAGTTTGGTGCCTAACACTGTCTGTACGCACTCCCAAAAGTGTGAAGTGAAACGACCATCCCTATCAGAGATAATGGTCTTCGGACTCCGTGTAGTCGGATCACTTCCTGCACATATAACTGGGCTAACTTTTCAATTGAGTAAGACACTCTGATTGCCAAGAAGTGGGCAGACTTGGTCAATCTGTCTACTATCACCCAAATAGCGTCATAGCCATTAGTTATCTTTGGTAGACCAACTATGAAATCCATGGCTATGTCTTCCAATATCTACTCTGGAATCTGAATGGGCTGTAGGACACCTCCTAGTCTCTGGTGTTCTGCTTTAACTCTCTGACATGTCATGCAGGTACTGGCATACTTAGCTATGTCTCTCTTCATCCCTGACCACCAAAATCTTCTTTTCAAATCCTGGTACATCTTAGTGGAACCAAGATGCATTGAGTAGGGAGTTCCATGGACTTCTTCAAGAATCTTCTTTCTCAGCTCTTCATGATTGGGGACACATAAACGGTCACCATAGTAGAGTATCACACTGTCAGATACTCTAAACTCTTTACACTCTCCTTCTTGCATCTCTTGTTTGATCCTTTGGATATCAGAATCCTCAACTTGCTCTTTCTGTATTTCTTCAAGCAAAGTTGACTCTAGTGTTAATAGAGCTAGTTGCCCATCAATAATCTCCACTCCATAATCTACTATCTCCTTCTGTAATAGTGGTGCCAACGATGATAAGGACATCAAAGTGGCACAAGTCTTTCTACTTAGTGCATCTGCTACTTTATTTGCCTTACCAGGGTGGTAAAGGATCTCACTGTCATAATCCTTCACTAACTCAAGCCACCTTCGCTGTCTCATATTGAGGTCTTTCTGAGTGAAGAAATATTTCAAACTCTGGTGATCAGTATAAATCTTGCACTGCAATCCATACAGATAATGTCTCCATATTTTTAGAGCGAAAACTATAGCTGCCAACTCCAGATCATGAGTGGGGTAATTCTTTTCATAATCCTTGAGTTGCCTGGAAGCATAAGCTATGACTTTGCCTTCTTACATAAGTACGGCTCCAAGTCCTAGCTTTGATGCATCACTGTATATATCAAAGCTCTTATCACCTTCGGGCACTGTAAGAATAGGAGCGCTTGTCAGTCTCTTCTTCAACTCAAAAAAATCTCTGTTCACAGTCTTCAGTCCACTCATACTTCTTATTCTTTCTGGTAAGGGCTGTAAGTGGAGAAGCTATATTTGAAAAGTCCTCTACAAACCTTCTGTAGTACCCTGCTAAACCCAGAAAACTTCTGATCTCACTAGCATTCGTTAGTCGACTCCAGTTACTAACTGCTTCAATCTTAGCTGGGTCTACCATAATGACTTCTTTGGAAATGATGTGGCCTAGGAATGCCACCTGGTCAAGCCAAAACTCACACTTTGAGAATTTGGCGTACAACTCCCTCTGGTGTAAGGTCTGCAACACTATCTTCAGGTGTTCTTCATGTTCTTCCTGAGTCTTTGAATACACTAGGATATCATCAATGAAGACAATAACGAACTTGTCAAGAAAGTCCTTGACCACTTTATTCATTAGATCCATAAACGTCGCAGAGGCATTTGTCACTCCAAAGGGCATGACCACAAACTCGTAGTGCCCATATCTTGTACTGAAAGCAGTCCTAGGCACATCACTCTCCTTCACTTTGAGTTGATGGTAACCTGATCGCAGATCTATTTTGGAGAACACCGTGGCTCCCTTCATCTGATCGAATAAATCATCTATCCTTGGCAAGGGATATCTGTTCTTGATGGTTACCTTATTCAAGGCTCGATAATCTATGCACATTCGCTTGGATCCATCTTTCTTCTTGACGAACAACAGAGGAGCTCCCCAGGGTGAATGACTAGGGCGGATGAAACCCTTGTCGAGCAACTCTTGTAACTGTTCTTGCAGCTCTTTCAGTTCTGTTGGTGCCATGCGATAAGGTGCCTTTGAAATTGGGTTGGTTCCTGGAACCAACTCAATTTCAAATTCAATTTCTCGATTGGGAGGGAGTCTTGGTAACTCTTCAGGAAACACCTCTAGATAGTCACAGACTACCCGTACCTCTTTTTACTTTAACTCTTCTCTTTGCCTTGCATCTACTATATGCGCTAATAACTAGAACATCCATTATCTAACATTCTCTGAGCTTGTAAGGTAGATAAGAACCTTTTTGTCTCTCTTTGGGTCTCCAATAAACTCAAATGGTGGTTCTGCTTCTGGTGTGAACTTGACTTTTCCTTTGCGGCATTCATTAGAGGCACTATACTTGCTCAAGAAATCCATCCCTAAAATGATCGAAATCCTTCATGTCATGGACTACTAAATCACCATAGAGTTCTTTGTTGGAAATCTTAATTAATACAACTCTTAGCCACTGAGTAGATGCCATGACCTCTCCCGAAGGTAAGGTTGTTAAGAACTTCATCGTTCAATATTTCTGGTGGCCTTTATACTGTTTAAGTAGTGCTCAGTGATCAAAGTACTACTTATCAGTTCTTCGGAGGTTTCGGCCTCTTAACACCACTAGCCCCATTTAACGCTATCTCAGGCCTTAACATCTTGAGCATTAGCCTGACTATCTCTTTTTTTGTGCTAACTAGCTCTGGGCATAAATGAGCTAACCGATTAAACTTCTTCACTGCTTCATCCACGGATAAGTCTCCTTGTCTGAACTCCGTGAATTCGTCGTAATGCTTGTTGGTTACTCGCATGTGAAAATATTCTTCGAAGAACTCAGTCTCGAAGTTGGCCCATGCCATCTAGCTGATATTTCTCTTGGCCTTAACATTCTCCCACCACATTCTTGCATCTCCCGTAAGTTAGAAAGATGCACACTTTGTAACACCCGAAAATTCTCGAAACTAATTTTAGAAATATTTTAGAATTTATTCTAAATTTATGGATATTTTTATAGAATTTTTCCGTAAATGAAAGTGGCAAAAAGGGATAAAAACAAAAAATCACGTAAGTGGGATTTGATCCCTATACCTACGCTATGAGAGGCAAATGGGCGAACCAAGTGGGCTAGTTTGCTTTTGCTGAAATAGATTAAGGGAAATAATAGATAAGGTAAAATTAGTTAAATTCGCCCCCCATAAGTATAAAAGAGGGAGTTACGAGTTTTAGGTTATTTTTCTCCCAACCCAGCAACGCCGACGCCCTCCCTCACGCCCGCGACCTCTCCTCTCGCCGTCTCTCTCGCCCAAGACAAAGGGGAAGCCATGAGAAGGTCTCAAGAGGCCCTATTCTCTACGGGGACCCTCGTAGACGCGAGGAGAACGCCAAGAAGCAAGAAGAACATTGTAGATCGACGTTCCCTCGGGAATTTCAGATTTTATTCGTAAGGAAAACCTAGCGCAGGATGTAAGTACCCCTCACCTGCAGTATAAGTAGTTTCGATTGAATTTTCGTATGCTTTATTTCCTTATATGTATGTTCTACGATTAGAAATCATAAATTATGGACAAACACGTTGTGCCACCCTTCAGTTTTGGGTCAAGAAGCACGTTAGGTGTTTGTTAAATTGTTCAGTTCAGTTATTGCTATAGAAAGCATTAAAGAATAGAAATTCTTGCTTCAGTTTATGATCGGGACCAAGGTCCAACGGGATGGGCTCCTAGTTGCCCCTAGGTTTAGATAACCTAGTGAAAGCATGAATCAGAAGAGAAAAAGAAAAGTATAAAAGAACTATTTTATTTTCAGTTGGCATTGTACCGGACTTCGGTCCAGGGATAGGCTCCAAGTTGCCTCTAGGTTTAGATAACCTTGTATGGGATGGGCTCCTAGTTACCCCTAGGTTTAGATAACCTAGTAGAACCCTAATGGATTCGGGATTTGCTACCTCGTGTTTATTAGGGATGCGCGCACAGTTGGTACATTACCGGGCCCACAACAGTTGATTATTATTTTCACCTATTATATGTATTTAGTTTTCAGAAATTCATATTAGCATGTGGTGAATTTAATAATTAGTTTTATGTTAGTTAGTTTCAGTTCCAGTTCAGATATGTATGTCATGCTATAGCTTACTTTTCAGTTTTAGTTCAGTATGTGCCATGTCTCAGTTATATGCCATGACACTCTATGATATGTATTTTAGCATGAGCCTAGCATGATTACTTGTGGATATGAGCATGTATGTGCATAGCATGTTTTACAAAAGCATAATTCGAATTTTCATGGTTTTGTGAGGCTAGATGGTACTTACTAAGCTTTATGCTTATTAGTTTGCATTTCCTTATACTACAGATACAGGTAAAGGAAAGCACTAGTAGCGGAGGCGGCGGGCTTGATGCAAAGTGTGTGTGATGGTGGAGTTGGAATAAAAGTCTTCGGAACTTGTAAAGCATAGAAATAGTCTTTATTATGTTTCTTTTAGTTTTTTCGCAATAGGTTATGTGAACCATGTATGAACTTAATTAGACTCGTTATTTGTGGTGTCTAGTATATTAAAGTAGTTTATTTACCTGTGTTAATACTTGCTTAGCGAATGTTGAATGATATGAGTTACTACTTGCAATATGGTAATTTAGATCCATGCTTAAGCTTTAGAGATAAGAACTTGATACTTTTGATTTATATGCTAAATACTTGAGATATGCTTGTTCTAAGATTAATGCACCATTTAGAATGACATGTAGTAGCTAAGGATGCTTTTAGATATGAGAAATGAATAGTTTCAATAAGAAGTTGATACGAACTTGACACATTCATGTTTATGCTTCTTCATGTCGTTTTATGATTTCTAAGTTGCTATACATGCTAGAAACCCTCCAAAAATATGTAATAAATGCCTTAGAATAGTCGTGGAACGTTATTTATGCCATTATGTTTGTTAGAAATGATTTTGGTACATTGTGGCTATAACGACCCGGAAAATTCTCTTAATATTTTCTGAAATATTGAACATGTCTAGATAATTTTCCGAAGGACCTAGAGGTATTAATACGAACTTTGGCCTAGAAAATCCATATTTTCTCATTTAAATTGAGAAAACTAAGTACTAATGGGCCTTACGTGGGGTTTTTAGTACCATGATTATAGGTGGATTTTAGGTAATAATTATTATAAATAGGTAATAATTAGTATAAATATAAATAGGATTTAATTAGGCATATTAGCATGATTATGGGTAAGTCTTAGCCTAATTTTTCCTATTTTAATGAAGAAATTAAGTACTAATGAGCTTTAAATGGGTTCCAAAAATGGGTATTAATTAGGTAAAATTAATATAAATATAAAAGAATTTTATTTAGGAATATTAGCATAATTATGGGTGATTTTAGGGGGGATTTTCAGAATTTAGGAAAAGGAAAAATAAAAATAATAAAATAAATGAAATAACAATAAAATAAAAAAATAAAGGTGCATGAGCCAAGGATTGAACCTTGGACCTCTTGGACAACCATACATGCTTTAACCTAGTCACCTAGCAAGGGATTTCTATTGGGAAATGAATAGAGTTTGGCTAAGGCTTAAGGGAAGATGAGGAGTCATGAAGAGACTCTTCATTTGCCTTCTTAAAGGGGCTATAAAGAGAGGGTTTGGGGGGGTTACTTCTCTTCATTTATCAAGTCACCTTCTCCCCTCCTCCTTCTTCATTCTTGCCGAAACACCAAGAAGGGGTTTCCCTTGGAAAAACTTCACATCTCCAAGATCTAGGTTCCTTACAAGAGTACAAGGGCAAGGAGGGATCAAGGGTCAAGAGCTCTACAAGTTCTTTCTCTTTTAAGGTCTAAAAATCAAGGAATCCCAATGTAAGACTCCCTCACCTGTGGTATATTAGTTCTTTATGATTTTCTATGATTTTTAGCATATTATAAAGGTTGGTTTGAGATTTAAGTTGAAAGGAAAGAAAATCAAGAACCCTAGCCTAAGGGGGTTTCGACCCTAGCATGTTTTGGGTCCAAAATGATGCTATAAATCCTAGTTATGTTTTCTAATATTCTATAATGATGTTTAGATGTTAAATATAATTTTAGGGAATTTTTGGAGTACCCTGGATACCCTAGGGTTTCGGCCAACATGAAAGAAACACAGCAAGCACCCTAGGATACCCTAGGGTTTTGGCCACAATGTTTAAGGGTCCATGACGATGCTAAAAATCTGTATAATGTTATTTAAGGTTCCCTTATGATGTTTAGAGGTTAAGTATATTTTTTGGGAATTTTTGGAGTACCCTAGGATATCCTAGAGTTTCGGCCAACATGAAAGAAACAAAGCAAGCACCCTAGGATACCCTAGGGTTTCGGCCACAATGTTTGGGGTCCATAATGATGCTAAAAATCTTTATAATGTTATTTAATGTTCCCTTATGATGTTTAGAGATTAAATATAATTTTGGGGAATTTTGGGGTACCCTAGGGCCCCCTAGGGTTTTCGGCCAATCCATGAACTCATGGGTAGAGTTAAATCCAAACCCCCAAGCATATGTGTTGTGTATTAACATGATATAAGGGAGATTAAGGGTGACTTATGGGACCTTTTTCAAGGCTTTGTGACCCCACAAGATTCGGCCAAGATGGATGGTAGGGCAAAAGTTAGGGCTTTCCCCAAGTAAGGGCCCTAATAGCCCCTATAGTATGTTATGGTTGATGTTTAATGGTTGATTGAGGATTTTAATGAAATTTTTCCATGCACCCATGCCCTTGTAGGTTTCGGCCAGTCCAAGGAAGGGGGGCTAAGGATTAGGGTTAACCCTAATCATGAGCCCTAAGGGCTCCCTATGGTCTTATAGGCAATGTATTGATGTTTCTTTACCTTGTGCCATCTTATATGTTTATGGGAATGATGGAAACCTTCCATGTAGGTTTCGGCCAAGGCTAGGTAATTAGGGTTTGATGGAGTTAAGATTTGAAGAGTGATGGTTTATAGTTCATTATAAAGAATACATAAGGGTTCAAGCATGTGGTAGGAATTTATGTTACCTATAACCCTAACCTTAAGTACCATGTTTATGTATGTATGCTTATGATTTGGATGTCATGCCGAATAGGGTTATTTAAGAATGTCTTATGTTCCATGTCATGCACTTGGATAGTAGGAATCATGTTTATGGAAGTTCTACCTATGAATACTTATGTTATGTTAAGAACCATGTGATGTTATATGTTCATGCTATGTTAAGAACCATGTGATGTTATATGTTCATGCTATGATATTATATGGTCATGCTATACTAAGAACCATGCTATGTTATATGTTCATGTTATGTTAAGAACCATGTTATGTTATGTTTATGATAAGGATGATGCATGCCAAGTTGTTATGAATAAGGATGCATGCCATGTTATGAATAATGATGCAAGCCATGTTAATGAATAAGGATGCATGTCATGTTATGAATAATGATGCATGCCATGTTATGAATAATGATGCATGTCATGTTATGAATAAAGATGCATGCCATGTTTATGAAGAAAGATAATGCTCATGCCTACCAGGCATCATGATGGTCAAGCATGTTTTAAGTCATGCTTCATGTAACCAAGTTATGCCATGTTTAAATATGCCATGAATGTCTTATGAATGATGATGCATGTAAAGTATTTTACTTTATGAATGGGGCTTGTACCGGACCGAAGTATGGGTCCAAGGGATGGGCACCTTAAGAACGCCCCGGTTCTGGACTACCGAAGCTGTCCACGGTTCTGGCACTACCGAAGCTGTGCAACAGGGATGGGCACCTTAAGAACGCCCCGGTTCGAGGACTACCGACTATGCTGTCCTTACCCTAGTAGGTCAAGGCTAGCTACCTTGTATTTACTTAGGGATGCGCGCCATGATGTATGTATGTGGTACAAGCCGGGGACCCCAACAATGTGATGATTATGTTTAAGTATTTAAAAGTATGTTTTTAAAAGTTAGGCATCTATATATATATATACATATGCATTCCACCCATGCATTCATTCATGTTATGCATTATGCTATGATGATGATGTCTTATGCTTATGATTCATGTTAAGAAATGGGTATGATGGTAAATTGATTTATGCCATGATTATGTTAAGAAGATGCCCATATGCTATAATGGATAATATGCCTATGATATGCTAGATAGGTTGGTCTATACCTTATGTTTATGTTTATATCATGTTCCATGCCATGTTAAGAATGTCTAATGATGCGTATGTTTATACCATGTTTTATGCCATGATAAGAATGTTAATATCTCTATGCTCGAATAATGATTACCGTTCATGCTAGAACTTTACTTTTGATATCTCTATGCTCGAATAATGACTCATGGAACTTTATGTTATGATGTTAAGCATGATATGATGAGATATTTAAGTATAAAGTTAATATGTCAAGTTTCCATGACATTATGTTAAGAATGGTAGTAGAGGGCATGTAAGTGTAAAGTTAAAGTTATTCCGCTGCAGTATGATGTTACATGCCCTAAGTATGTTAGCGTAACGCCGCTTTAGGAAAAAAAAAAGTGGGCGTTACAGTGGCTCAAGTTTGGTAAATTCTAGCAAATCTAAAAACTGGGATTTCAGAATTACCAGTCAACTGGGAAAATACCAGTCGACTGGTATCGGGCACAGAAACATTCTGTGGCCCGACCAGTCGACTGGCATATAAGCAGTCGACTGGTACTGTGTAAAACAATGGTGGTGTAGAGCAGCTGGTTAGTAGAGGTTGGGGTATCGAATCCTGCCAAGATAATAAAATAAAAGTTTTGCTTTATTTTGGGCAAATTAGTACTTTTAGCATGTTTATGAATTGTTAGTTCAGTAAATAGCGAAATAAGAATTTTTGAAATTCTCCCAGTTGGTTTAGCATTATTAGAAATCATTAATTAGTCAGTTAGTTAGTAGAGATCCGCCTTGAAGCTTAGTACCAGAAGGCGGGTCGTTACAGAGTGGTATCAGAGCAAGTTCCATCTTTCCTCCTCTCACACATCAGCATCAGACCTGTAGCTTCCAAGTAAGAGTATCTCTCACATTACCATATTTTCTTGCTTTCAGATTTATAGTATTTTCATGTTATTCATGCTATCTATGTTCTAGTCAGTTCTTGTTTACAGTTAACGGAGGCATGTTTAATACTTTAGTTATATCTGATAGCATGTTGTTAGAATTAAAAATATGAACTGTATGTCCTCTGTTATTTAGATAATGGCTAGAGGACGCCCAACTAGAAGGGCACCAGCTATTGAGCCTCGATAGGAGGCAACTGACATAGTGACTCCACCTAATCTCGTGGAGATAGTGGCTCAGCTCCAGAGACAGATAGCTAAGCAGCAGTAGGAGATAACCACTTTAAGGGCTAATCTGCAGACCACACCTACTGCTACGCCAGGACCAAATGTATAAACCCCGATAGTGACAGAGGTTCCACCTAGAGCGCCAATCCCACCAATAGCACCAGAAGCCCCAGCCGTAGGGGCTAGAAGAGAAGCATATCTAGTTCGGTGGCAGAAACTTAAACCAGAGAACTTTTCAGGCATTAGTGAACCATGGGATGCACAAGCCTAGTTCAAAACCCTGGAGAGTACCATAGAGCTTCTGGACTGGCCAGAACATGAGAAAGTCAAGTGTTCCTCCTTCTGCCTAGCAGAAGATGCTAGAATATAGTGAAAAGGGTGAAGGCCAAGCGATACATAAATCAGATGACGTGGGCCAACTTCGAAGCTGAGTTCTTCAAAGAATTCTTTCATATGCGGGTGACTAACCGGCATTATGATGAATTCACTGAATTTCGTTAAGGTAACCTATCAGTAGAGGAAGCCGTGAAGAGATTCAACAGACTGGCTCGCCTGTGCCCTGAACTGGTCAACACTAAATGAGAGCGAGTCAGGCTAATGCTCAAGATGCTAAGGCCAGAAATAGCATTGAATGTGGCCAGCGGCGTCCATAGGCCGCAAACCTTAGAAGAACTAGTTAGCAGTGCTATGATCACCGAGCACCACCTGAACAGCCTGCAACAGCAGAAGTCAGTCATGATAGAAAGTAAAGGCCAAGGCAGTTCAGGAACTCAGAAACCCCAGGGGCGTTCGCAGAGAAGTTAACTATACCTCCAGATGTACTCAGTGGCCAGTTCTTAACCACCCTACCTTCAGGACAGATTATGGCATCCACGCGCTGGCTCCGTGCAGTGCCAACTAGTATAGCGGGCAGAGAGCTTTATGGTGATCTGATAGTGCTAGATATGACTGATTATGATGTCATTTTTGGAATGGACTTCCTAATCAAGTACGGTGCCTCCATAGAATGCCGTAAAAGGAAAGTCATATTCCAACCTGAAGAAGGAGTGCAGTTTGAATACATCGGAGAACCCAAGAGAAAGGCCAAGAAATTTCTCTCTGCTCTAAAAGCATAGAAATTGCTGGATTCAAGATGTACCGGATTTCTAGCACATGTAGTCAATACCGAACAAGAGAAGGACCAAAAGCTAGAAGAGGTCCCAGTGGTAGGTGACTACCCTGCAGTATTCACTGACGAGTTACCAGGCGTAGCGCCAGACTGGGAGATAGAGTTTGAGATAGATCTCATTCCAGGTACCAATCTCATTTCAAAAGCACCATACCGTATGGCTCTAGCAGAATTAAGAGAACGTCAGGAGCAACTACAGGAGCTGCTCAACAAGGGCTTCATACGCCCTAGTCATTCACCTTGGGGAGCTCCTGTATTGTTCGTGAAGAAGAAAGACGGGTCCAAGCACTTGTGTATAGATTACCGGGCCTTGAATCAAGTCACCATCAAGAACAAGTATCCCTTGCCAAGAATTGACGACTTGTTCGATCAGCTAAAGGGAGCAGCAGTGTTCTCAAAAATAGACTTGAGATCGGGATATCACCAGGTGAAAGTTAAGGAAGGTGACATCCCCAAGACAGCTTTCAGAACAAGATACGGACACTATGAGTTTGTAGTTATGCCTCTTGGCGTAACGAACGCTCCAGCGACTTTCATGGACCTCATGAACAGAGTGTTCCGAGAATATTTAGATAAGTTTGTTATCGTCTTCATCGATGATATTCTGATATATTCTAGGACTCAGAAGGAACACGCAGAACACTTGAAAACAGTATTAGAAATTCTTCAGCGGAGCCAACTCTATGCGAAATTCTCCAAGTTTGAGTTTTGGCTCGATCAGGTGTCTTTTCTGGGTCACATCATCTCCAAGGATGGTGTGATGGTAGACCCCAGCAAAATAGAAGCAGTAAGTAACTGGGTTAGACCGAGGAATGCCAATGAGATCAGAAGTTTTCTAGGTTTGGCCGGTTACTACAGGAAGTTTGTAGAGGATTTCTCTAAAATAGCCTCCCCACTGATAGCTCTTACCAGAAAGAACAGAAAGTTTCAGTGGACAGAGGACTGCGAGAATAGTTTTACAGAATTAAAGAGAAGATTGACTAGTGCTCCCATCCTGACTCTTCCAGAGACCACTGACAGCTTTGACATATATCGCGATGCGTCTAAATTAGGACTTGGAGCAGTGCTGATGCAGAATGACAAGGTTATTGCCTATGCCTCTAGACAACTCAAGAATTATGAGAAGAATTACCATACCCATGACCTTGAGCTAGCTGCAGTAGTGTTCGCTCTCAAGATTTAGAGGCATTTCTTATACGGAGCTCAGTGTAGGATTTTCACAGATCATCAGAGTCTAAAGTATTTCTTTACTCAGAAGGATCTGAACATGAGACAACGCAGGTGGCTCGAGCTAGTCAAGGATTATGACATTGACATCCTCTACCATCCAGGTAAAGCTAATAAGGTGGCAGATGCACTTAGCAGAAAATCTAGTGCCACCCTACTAGCTTTGTCCACGATGTCACAGCCCCTTCGGAAAGAGTTATCAGAGTTCGGACGGGAAATTTTAGTTGGGCAGCTCTCCACTTTGACATTAGTGTCAACACTGATTGAAGACATCTAGACAGCACAGGATCAAGATCCTGACCTTCAGAAAATCAAGCAGGGGATAGCAGAAGCCGAAAATGGAGAACTTCGCCTATCAGATAATGGGACACTGTACTACTGTGATCGCTTATGTGTTCCGAACCAAGAAGAGCTCCGAAGGAAGATCCTAGAGGACGCACATAGATCTCCTTATGCGATGCATCCTGGTTCAACCAAAATGTACCAAGACCTCAGGGGACGTTTTTGGTGGCCTGGGATGAAGAGAGACATCGCCAGATATGTCAGTACCTGTCTGACATGCCAAAGAGTCAAGGCAGAACATCAGAGACCAGGTGGAGTTCTGCAGCCTATTCAGATTCCAGAATGGAAATGGGAAGATATTTCCATGGATTTTATAGTGGGACTACCCAGAACAACGAATGGATATGATGCAATCTAGGTAATAGTAGACAGATTGACTAAGTCTGCCCACTTCCTAGCTATCAGGATCTCCTATTCCATGGAACAACTAGCTCAGTTATACCTCAAGGAGATCGTCAGACTACATGGAGTCCCTAGGACTATCATTTCAGATAGGGACGGTAGGTTCACTTCGCACTTTTGGGAGTGCGTACAGACAGCTCTAGGCACCAAACTGAAGTTTAGCACAGCTTTCCATCCTCAGACAGATGGTCAGACAGAGAGAGTTAATCAAGTACTAGAAGATATGCTCAGAGCTTGTGCTTTAGATTTCAAAGGCAGTTGGTGCAGATACTTGTGCTTAGCGGAATTCGCTTACAACAATAGTTATCAGGCCACTATCGGCATGGCACCCTATGAGGCTTTATATGGGCGGAGGTGTAGATCTCCTATCTGCTAGTACGAGGGTGGTGAGAGGCAAGAGTTAGGCCTACAGACGGATCTTATAGATGATACCACCATAGTCAAACAGCAGATCCGCCAGAAAATAGAAACAGCTCAAAGCCGCCAGAAGAGCTATGCTGATACACGGCGCAGACCATTAGAGTTTGAAGTTGGGGATTCAGTGTTCCTCAGAGTGGCTCCCATAAAGGGAGTAATGCGTTTTGGGAAGAAGGGAAAGCTAAGTCCCAGATATGTAGGACCATACCCCATCACTAGAAGAGTTGGCAAAGTAGCTTATGAGTTAGAGCTACCTCAGGAGATGTCAACTATCCACAATGTATTTCATGTTTCCATGCTAAAGAAGCATATCCCAGATGCCACCCAGGTGATAGAGCCACAGACGGTACAAATTCGCGAAGATCTCAGTTATGATAGTCGGTCTATTCAGATAATAGACCGAGCAGTTAAGAAATTGCGAAACAAGGAGGTACCATTAGTGAAAGTCATATGGCAAAATCACAGAGTAGAAGAGGTAACATGGGAACCAGAGGACAGCATGAGGCAGAAATACCCAGAGTTGTTTTAAGTTCGAGGACGAACTTTTTATAAGGTATGGGGGATTATAATGCCCGAAAATTCTCGAAACTAATTTTAGAAATATCTTAGAATTTATTCTAAATTTATGGATATTTTTATAGAATTTTTCCGTAAACGAAAGTGGCAAAAAGGGATAAAATAGAAAATCCATAAGTGGGATTTGATCCCTATACCTACGATTGAGAGGAAAATGGGCTAACCAAGTGGGCTGGTTTGCTTTTGTTGATAGAGATTAAGGGAAACAATAGATAAGGTATAATTAGTTAAATTCGCCCCCCATAAGTATAAAAGAGGGAGTTACGAGTTTTAGGTTATTTTTCTCCCAACCCAGCGACGCCGACGCCCTCCCTCACGCCCGCGACCTCTCCTCTCGCCCTCTCTCTCGCCCCAAGACAAAGGGAAGCCAAGGGAAGGTCTCAAGAGGCCCTATTCTCTACGGGACCCTCGTAGACGCGAGGAGAACGCCAAGAAGCAAGAAGAACGTTGTAGTTCGACGTTCCCTCGGAATTTCAGATTTTATTCGTAAGGAAAACCTAGCGCAGGATGTAAGTACCCCTCACCTGCAGTATAAGTAGTTTCGGTTGAATTTTTGTATGCTTTATTTCCTTATATGTATGTTCTACGATTAGAAATCGTAAATTATGGCCAAACACGTTGTGCCACCCTTCAGTTTTGGGTCAAGAAGCACGTTAGGTGTTTGTTAAATTGTTCAGTTCAGTTATTGCTATAGAAAGCATTAAAGAATAGAAATTTTTGCTTCAGTTTATGATCGGGACCAAGGTCCAACGGGATGGGCTCCTAGTTGCCCCTAGGTTTAGATAACTTAGTGAAAGCAAGAATCAGAAGAGAAAAAGAAAAGTATAAAAGAACTATTTTATTTTCAGTTGGCATTGTACCGGACTTCGGTCCAGGGATAGGCTCCAAGTTGCCTCTAGGTTTAGATAACCTAGTATGGGATGAGCTCCTAGTTGCCCCTAGGTTTAGATAACCTAGTAGAACCCTAATGGATTCTGGATTTGCTACCTCGGGTTTATTAGGGATGCGCGCACAGTTGGTACACTTCCGGGCCCACAACAGTTGATTATTATTTTCACCTATTATACGTATTTAGTTTTCAGAAATTCATATTAGCATGTGGTGAATTTAATAATTAGTTTTATGTTAGTTAGTTTCAGTTCCAGTTCAGATATGTATGTCATGCTATAGCTTACTTTTCAGTTTTAGTTCAGTATGTGCCATGTCTCAGTTATATGCCATGACACTCTATGATATGTATTTTAGCATGAGCCTAGCATGATTACTTTGGATATGAGCATGTATGTGCATAGCATGTTTTACAAAAGCATAATTCGAGTTTTCATGTTTTGTGAGGCTAGATGGTACTTACTAAGCTTTATGCTTATTAGTTTGCATTTCCTTATACTGCAGATACAGATAAAGGAAAGCACTAGTAGCGGAGGCGGCGGGCTTGATGCAAATTGTGTGTGATGGTGGAGTTGGAATAAAAGTTTTCGGAACTTGCAAAGCATAGAAATAGTCTTTATTATGTTTCTTTTAGTTTTTCCGCAATAGGTTATGTGAACCATGTATGAACTTAATTAGACTCGTTATTTGTGGTGCCTATATATTAAAGTAGTTTATTTACCTGTGTTAATACTTGCTTAGCGAATGTTGAATGATATGAGTTACTACTTGCAATATGGTAATTTAGATCCATGCTTAAGCTTTAGAGATAAGAACTTGATACTTTTGATTTATATGCTAAATACTTGAGATATGCTTTTCTAAGATTAATGCACCATTTAGAATGACATGTAGTAGCTAAGGATGCTTTTAGATATGAGAAATGAATAGTTTCAATAAGAAGTTGATACGAACTTGGCACATTCATGTTTATGCTTCTTCATGTCGTTTTATGATTTCTAAGTTGCTATACATGCTAGAAACCCTCCAAAAACATGTTAAATGCCTTAGAATAGTCGTGGAACATTATTTATGCATATGTTTGTTAGAATGATTTGGTACATTGTCGCTCAAGTTTGGTAAATTCTAGCAAATCTGAAAACTGGGATTTCAGAATTACCAGTCAACTGGGAAAATACCAGTCGACTGGTATCGGGCACAGAAACATTCTGTGGCCCGACCAGTCGACTGGCATATAAGCAGTCGACTGGTACTGTGTAAAACAAAGGTGGTGTAGAGCAGCTGGTTAGTGCTTTAGCCATGCAACTTAGAGGTTGGTGTATCGAATCCTGCCAAGATAATAAAATAAAAGTTTTTCTTTATTTTGGGCAAATTATACTTTTAGCATGTTTATGAATTGTTAGTTCAGTAAATAGCGAAATAAGAATTTTTGAAATTCTCCCAGTTGGTTTAGCATTATTAGAAATCATTAATTAGTCAGTTAGTTAGTAGCGATCCGCCTTGAAGCTTAGTACCAGAAGGCGGGTCGG
>JAGFNQ010010017.1:0-53677 GCA_024364735.1 Boesenbergia rotunda
ATGGTACAGTGTCAAGGCCTGAGAAAGTTGATTATTATTTTGAAGTATATGAGTTTATATAAGTGTTTCAATTTCCTTAAGTGCATGTTTGGTTATGTATGTTGACATGGTTATGATATAAAAGGTTAAAGAGAAAGGAGCAAGGAAGTTAGTATTTAAAGTATGGAATTGTATCATTAATAAGGTTCAAAAGAAATCATGAGCATGTTATGTTTGCAAGTGTTTTGATGCTAGTAAATGTTTTCAATCATGATTGAGCATGATAAGTGTAGAAAAGTTCTCATGTGCAAATATTTCCAAGTGCATGTATTTTGATGCAAGCATTCTTTGAAAAGAGCATGTTTATCCATTATCGTTTGGATTTGTGAGTTAGGATTTACTTACTAAGCAATTCGCTTATTAGTTGCATTTTCCTTCTATTGCAGATAAAGGTAAAGAAAAAGCATCGGTTAAGGAGGCGAGCGGGACTTGCATTGATGTTCAGTGGCGGCGGATCCGTGGAAGAGATCGTCGGGTTAAGTCTTGTTGAACATGTGATTTGGTGTTTTGAATTGGTAGAATGAATGACTTTGGTTAAACCTTGCATAGAGACAAAGTTGGGTACAAACTCTAGTCTAGAGTTCATATATTTTGATAGCTTATTTACTTCCGCAAAGATCCTAATTGCAAGTTTATGAGATTGTTTTGGGTTGCTAAAATGTTTATAAAACTAGTGTAGAGTATAGATTTGGAGTTATTTATCTATATACTTGAAAGTATATGAATTGTGAAGCTTTGGAAATGGTTTTCAGGTCTGTAAATGCAGGTTTCAGGCGTGCCAGTCGACTGGTTCAGAACCAGTCGACTGCCCTATCGAACAGAAAGTTTCTGTTCGTTGCACCAGTTGACTGCCATGAGGCCAGTCGACTGGTGCCGGGCACAGAAAGTTTCTGTGGCCGATACTAGTCGACTGGCTATATAGCAGTCGACTGGTACCATTGAAAAGAAGTGGTATAGAGCAGCTGGTTAGTTGTTTAGTTTTACTACTAAGAGGTCTAGGGGTCAAGTCCTTGCAAAGCAAATAAAATGAAATTTTTTTTTTAAAGGGGAAAAATTCAGAGCAAGTTAAGGGAAGTCAAGTAGTTGTAACTTAAGGCTAAGACTAAGGTAAAGTTAAGTAAAAGTTAATGTGGCGCCGCCTTAAGGAAGAGAGAGAGAAGGCGGGTCGTCATAGAGTGGTATCAGAGCAAAAGGTTCCACCCCTCCGCCACACTGACATCAAGCTTCAATCCCGCCGCCTACCAAGTAAGAAGTTCATATGTTGTAATTTTTGTATACTTTTCATTATTAACTGCTAGTATCAGTAAGTGAAAGATGATAAGAAAGTATGTTAGTATTATTATATGCTATTATGTGCATGATCAGTATATGCTATATGAGTAAGATGACATGATATGACATATCATGATATGAGTATGATGATATGAGAATGATGATAGTGAAGTAATGTAATGTCCTTAGTGAAGTAATGGCATTATTCTCTTTATGAGATAATAGTAAGAGAATGACAAGTTGACGTCCTAGAATGGCTCAAAACGAGGAGCGAGCTTCTAGAGGGTAAAAGGCAGAGTCAGTACCACCTCCAAATCTCTTAGAGGTGGTGGCGCAGTTACAGAAATAGTTAACAGAACAACAGCAAGTTATTATCACCTTAATGGCTAACCAGCAGGCTGCTCCCATTACTCCGCCGGTGGAGAATATACTAGCACCTGTTGTGACCGAAGATCCATCGGTTACATCTGTAGTCCCGGCAAGGGGTGTACGACAAGAAGTATACCTCATCTAGTGGCAGATATTGAAGCCAGGGAACTTCTCATGCACAACCGAACCATGGGATGCTCAAGCATGGTTCAAGTCTTTAGAAAGCATAGTAGAGCTACTGGATTTGCCTGAAGTAGAGAAGATAAAGTGTGCATTTTTTTGCCTTACGGGAGATGGTAGAATATAGTGGGAGAGAGTCAAGGCCAAGAGAAATGTCAGCCAGATGACATGGGCCGACTTTGAGACTAAGTTCTTCGAAGAATACTTTCACATGCGAGTAACCAACAAGCACTATGATGAATTCATGGAGTCCAGACAAGGAGACTTGTCCGTGGATGAAGCAGTGAAGAAGTTTAATCGGTTAGCTCATTTGTGCCCAGAGCTAGTTATCACAGACAAAGGGAGAATCAGGCTAAGGCTCAAGATGTTAAGGCCTGAGATAGCGTTAAATGTGGCCAGCAATGTTAAGGGGTCGCAAACCTCCGATGAGCTGATAAGTAGTGCTTTGATCATCGAGCACTACTTAAACAGTACAATGACCACCAGAAATGTTGAACGATGAAGTTCTTAACAACTTTACCTTCGGGAGAGGTCATGGCATCTACTCAGTGGCTAAGAGCTGTATTAATTCAGATTTCCAACCAAGAACTCTATGGTGAGTTAGTAGTCCTTGACATGAAGGATTATGATATCATCCTAGGGATGGATTTCTTGAGCATGTACAGTGCTGCTATTGAATGCCGCAGAAGAAGAGTAAAGTTCACACCAGAAGCAGAACTTTCATTCGAGTTTGTCGTAGACCCAAAGAGAAAGACAGGAGGTTTCTTTCTAACCTACAAGCTCACAAGATGTTAGATAATGGGTGTACTGGTTTTCTAGCTCATATAGTAGATGCAAGTCAAATAGAAAGATTAAAGAAAGAGGAAGTGAGGGTAGTCTGTGACTATCCGGAGGTGTTTCCTGAAGAGTTACCAGGACTCCCTCCAAATCGAGAAATTGAGTTTGAAATTGAGTTGACCCCAGGAACCAACCCAATTTCGAAGGCACCTTATCGCATGGCGCCAGCAGAACTGAAAGAATTGCAAGAACAATTATAAGAGCTGCTTGACAAGGGTTTCATCCGCCATAGTCATTCACCTTGGGGAGCTCCTGTACTGTTCGTCAAGAAGAAAGATGGATCTATGCGAATGTGCATAGATTATCGAGCTTTGAATAAGGTAACCATCAAGAACATATATCCTTTGCCAAGGATAGATTATTTATTTGATCAGCTGAAGGGAGCCACAGTATTCTCCAAAATAGATCTGCGATCAGGTTACCATCAACTCAAAGTGAAGGAGAGTGATGTGCCAAGGACTACTTTCAGTACAAGATATGGGCACTATGAGTTTATGGTCATGCACTTTGGAGTGACAAACGCCCCTGCGACGTTTATGGATCTAATGAATAGAGTGTTCAATGACTTTCTGGACAAGTTCGTCATTGTCTTCATTGATGATATCCTAGTGTATTCAAAGACTCAGGAAGAACATGAAGAACACCTGAAGATAGTGTTGCAGACCTTAAACCAGAGGGAGCTGTACGCCAAATTCTCAAAGCGTGAGTTTTGGCTTGACCAGGTGGCATTCCTAGGCAACATCATTTCCAAGGAAGGTATTATGGTAGACCCAGCCAAGATTGAAGCAGTCAGTAACTGGAGTCGACCAAAGAATGTCAGTGAGATCAGAAGTTTTCTAGGTTTAGCAGGGTACTACAGAAGGTTTGTAGAGGACTTTTCAAAGATAGCTTCTCCACTTACAGCCCTTACCAGAAAGAATAAGAAGTATGAGTGGACTGAAGACTGTGAGTAGAGTTTCCTTGAGTTGAAGAAGAGACTGACAAGCGCTCCTATTCTACGGTACCCGAAGGTGATAAGAGCTTTGATATATACAGTGATGTATCAAAGCTAGGACTTGAAGCCGTACTTATGCAAGAAGGCAAAGTCATAGCTTATGCTTCCAGGCAACTCAAGGACTATGAAAAGAATTACCCCACTCATGATCTGGAGTTGGCAGCTGTAGTCTTTGCTCTAAAGATATGGAGGCATTACTTGTATGCTATGCAGTGTAAGATTTATACAGATCACCAGAGTCTGAAATATTTCTTCACTCAGAAGGACCTCAATATGGCACAGCGAAGGTGGCTCGAGTTAGTGAAGGACTATGACTATGAGATTCTTTACCACCCTGGTAAGGCAAATAGTGTAGCAAATGCACTGAGTAGAAAGACTTGTGTCACTTTGATGTCCTTATCATCATTGGCACCACCATTACAGAAGGAAATAGTAAATTATGGAGTGGAGATTATTGATGGGCAGATAGCTCTATTGACACTAGAGTCAACTTTGCTTGAAGAGATACAGAAAGTGCAAGCTGAGGATTCTGATATCCAAAGGATCAAGCAGGAGATACAAGAAGGAGAAAGTAAAGAGTTTAGAGTATCTGACAGTGGGATACTCTATTATGGTGACTGTTTATGTGTCCCTAATAGTGAAGAGTTGAGAAAGATGATTCTTGCAGAAGCCCATGGAACTCCCTACTCAATGCATCCTGGTTCCACTAAGATGTACCAGGATTTGAAAAGAGGTTTTTGGTGGTCAGGGATGAAGAGAGACATAGCTATGTATATCAGCACCTGCCTGACATGTCAGAGAGTTAAAGCAGAACACCAGAGACCAGGAGGTGTCCTACAGCCCATTCAGATTCCAGAGTGGAAATGGGAAGACATAGCCATGGATTTCATAATTGGTCTACCAAAGACAACTAATGGCTATGACGCTATTTGGGTGATAGTAGACAGATTGACCAAGTCTGCCCACTTTTTGGCAATCAGAGTGTCGTACTCAATTGAAAAGTTAGCCCAGTTATGTAACGCCCGCCTTTTTTCCCACACCTCGTGGTGTGGTGAGAGAGGCGGCGTTACGCCAACATTACATGTACTTAGACAATATCTTAATGCAGCGGAATCATTATTTTTTTTTCTAAACATGCTCTTAACCATACAACTAATACATGACATATTTATACGTGCCTAAACTTGTCATTCATAACTTATATGCATAGCATCATAACTTAACCGTTTCATAACTTATTATCATTTCATAGGTAGCATATACTTATCCGTAAATGTAGTATTATGAGTCTTGAGTCACCCATTAGTCATAACCTTAAACCATAGCATAAAATTTAAGAAACATTCCCAAGGCATGCATTATGTATGAATATAGAATCCTTTGCCAAGTCACTGCCACACACACACATGCTTCTGCCTCCCCTGCGGCTTCCCTTAATAGCTTCCTGGTTGATCTGCGGTACAAGGAAAATAAAACTATATGCACATAGGGTTAGTAAATCCCCTTTCCTACTCACTCAAACCATTCGTTGCTTCAACATAAATATATCAAACATCTGACATAACATAACTTCGAGCATAAGCATAGTCATACATGGCATAAATGAACATACATAAACATGACTTAATATATCAAGCAACGTATACATGACATAAAGCATACCTACATGAACATAAAACATACTTATACATGGCATAATTCTTAGCATACATGAACATAATGCATTACTTATACATGACATGATTCTTAGCATACATGAACATAATGCATTACTTATACATGACATGATTCTTAGCATACATAAACATAATGCATACTTATTCATGACATAAAATATGAGCATAAATACAAGCATATAATATACTTACCTTGGCGTGATGCATAACATAGATGTATGAATGAGTCTAATGCATTTACTACATAAGGATGCTTAGTTTTGAAATTATACTTTTCAATGCTTAACATAACATCATTGGGGTCCCCGGCTTGTACCACATACATACTTCATAGCGTGCATCCCTAAGTAAATACGAGGTAGCTAGCCTCGACCTACTAGGGTAAGGACAGCATAGTCGGTAGTCCTAGAACCGGGGCGTTCTTAAGGTGCCCATCCCTGTTGCACAGCTTCGGTAGTGCCAGAACCGTGGACATCATAGTCGGTAGTCCAGAACCAGGGCGTTCTTAAGGTACCCATCCCTTGGACCCTTACTTCGGTCCGGTACAAGCCTTTTGCATGAAAATAAACATGCATGCTTCATCATTCATACTTGTCATTCATACTTATCATTCATACTTATTTCATATCATCGTTATGCCTTCATCATTCATACTTATCATTCATAATTAGGGCATAACCATCATCTTTATTTATGCTTATCATTCTTATAACATAGAACATACATACATAATCATGTTTCCAGTCATAATCCTATCCGAGTTCATAAAGCTTGCATGATCATGATACAAAATAAACATACATCTCATACAAGATACATTTTATCTTACATACATGATCCTAGTATCCATCATAAGATATGAATGGTAAGCTACATTTGAACCTAACACATACTACTAGGGTTCATAGCATTCATCACAAGACATGCATATACCTTTATGAGTCATAATTTCATTATAAGCATTTATCAACATACATGCATTATTCTCTTTATTATAATATACTCCTACATAAATTTTCTGTATTCATGGTATATGATCTAAATATTGATGATTAAAATCAACCATACAAGTCATGTCACATAACACATAAATTAAGATTTTAGTCAAATGGAAGCCCTTACATCATGCTTAACCATGTACTAGCATCATGGGAACTTATAAATATGCATTTTTGAGATCTTAACCCAACCCAAACCCTAGGGTTTGGTCTTGGCCGAAAGTCTCAAGGACCATGGGTCCATGGAAATTTGCCTAGATCATGATTACATCTCTTATCTATATATCATGCCATAGAAAAATTATTTGAATCCTTGATTGGACTTAACTCCAAGTCCTAGACCTAAAACAAGAGTTGGCCGAAAACCCTAGAAGGGTAACAAGCCCATGGAAGAGTTCATTTAACACCATTCTTACCCATAAGGTATCATAAGAATCATATTAATCATGCTTGGAAGGGTTGGAGTTTCCCCTAGCCTCTTGACCTTGATGTGGCTGAAACATATAAGGGTATCAAACCCTTAGAAAATTCATGTAAGTCACTATTTTCTTCCATACTACATCATAGTAAGACACACTAAGCCTACTTGAGAGATTAAAATAAATCCCTAGCCCTACACTTGGTGTGGCCGAAACCCTAGATGGGTTTTAGGGCCTCAAAAATTTCCCTAAATTTCAATCTATGCCTTACATCTTATCATGAAACATTTAAGAGCACCAAAAGGAATTTACATCATCCCTAGGCCTAAACCAATGGCCTTGGCCGAAACCCTAGGCTCCACATCATGTGTTCTTTTTTTTTTCCTCCAACTTACATGTAAACAATATCTAAATCTTATTCAACATCAAGAACAATCATACCACAGGTGAGAAGGTTTTACCTTCCTTGATCTCGCTTACAAACTTCAAATAGAAGATAACAAGAGAACCTTCTTGTCTCTAAACTTTCCTTAGTCCTTGTATCCTTGTAGGGGCTTTAGATCTTCAAGATGGGGTCCTTGGTGGAACTTTTCTCAAGGGGGAGAGAACCTTGAATTTTCAGCCAAAGCAAGGAGGAAGAAGAAAATGAAGAAGAGGAGGGAAGTTGTAACTTCCTTTCTATTTATATCATTTTGAAAAGGGGTGAGTGAAGAGGCATGGTGCCTCTTCCATTGGTGACTCTTCATTTCCTACACCTTCACTAATATCCACTTCATTCCCTCATAGCACTCCCTTGCTAGGTGAATTGGTTAGTGCATGCTTGGTTATACAAGAGGGCCAAGGTTCAATCCTTGGTGCATGCACTAATTTTCTATTTTATTTTTTTTAATTTATTTCCTATCATTTTCGAAAATTCCTTAAAAATTCCCCCATAATTATGTTAATATTTTTCATTACAATCCCTCTATTTTTTTATATTAAATTTTTCCTAAAACCACTCATAATAATGGCACTAGAAAACCCCTATAAGGCCCCTTAGTATTTTAGTTTCTCAATTTAAATAAGAGAACCTTGATTTCTAGGCTAAGGTTCGTACTAATATTTCTAGATCATTCGAAAAATTATCTAGACCTGCTTAATATTTTAAAGAAAATATTAAGAGAATTTTCTGGGTCATTACAAGTTATATGTGTAGGAAGTGATCCGACTACACGGAGTCCCGAAGACCATTATCTCTGATAGGGATGGTCGTTTCACTTCACACTTTTGGGAGTGCGTACAAACAGCGTTAGGCACCAAACTAAAATTCAGCACAACTTTCCATCCCCAGACTGATGGACAGACAGAGAGAGTGAATCAGGTTTTAGAAGATATGCTCAGAGCTTGTGCATTAGACTTCAAGGGCAGTTGGTGCAAGTATTTATGTTTAGCTGAGTTTGCCTACAACAACAGTTACCAAGCCACTATTGGTATGACACCCTATGAAGCTCTTTATGGTAGGAAGTGTAGGTCTCCCCTCTGTTGGTATGAGGGTAGTGAGAAGAAAGAAATGGGGTCTCAGACTGACCTTATAGATGATACCACAGAAGCTATAAAGAGTATCCGCCAGAGAATAGAAACTGCTCAGAGTAGGCAGAAGAGTTATGCCAATGTACGTCGTAGACCGTTAGAGTTTGAAGTTAGGGACACAGTTTTCCTCAAAGTAGCTCCTATGAAGGGTGTATTGAGATATGGCAAGAAAGGCAAGCTAATTCCTCGATACATAGGACCCTACCTAGTGACGAAAAGAGTTGGCAATGTAGCTTATAAGTTGGAGTTACCTTCAGAGATGTCAGCAATACACAATGTGTTTCATGTCTCAATGCTAAAGAAGCATATCCCAGATGCCAACCAAGTGATTGAGCCACAGATGGTATAAGTGCAAGAAGATCTCAGTTATGAAAGTCGACCTATTCATAACTGAGAATATAAGAAGCTGAGAAACAAAGTGGTACCATTAGAAAAAGTCTTATGGCTGAATCAGAAGTATGAAGAGGCAACTTGGGAATCAGAAGATAGCATGAGGCAAAGGTATCCAGAGCTGTTCTAAGTTCGAGGACGAACATTTTATAAGGTAGGGAGGATTGTAACACCCAATAATTTTCTGGTATTATTAGGGATTTCTCGGAATTTTATAGCATTTTTTTCGGATTAAAAATAAAAAGAAAAAAATAAGGGGTCAGGTGGGATTTGAAGTAGAAAACCTAGGGCTTCTTCCCTAGGGCTAAGGGTGAAATTTTCTTGCAAAGGAAGAGGAAAAGAACCCTACGCTAGGAATTTTGAGATATTTAGTGAGTTTTCATCAAGAAAAGGGCAAGTAGATCAATCACCTGCAATAGAAGTAGTTTCGCCATGTATTTCTCGTTGTAAAACCATGTTGTGATCTAAGTGCATGTTTTAAGATTATGGTTTTTATTGTGGTTTTAAGTTCCTAAAGAATACATGTTTTATCGTAGAATATGAATTGGAATAGGTTTTTGTGTATGTGACCTAAGTATGATAAGAGTAAGTTCTTGAAAAGTCCCAAAAATGAGTTTTGGGGTTAAGGGCACGCAAGGTGCTCGATGAAAGTTCCACGTAAGAAAAGGTAAAGGTTTATAGTGCAAGATTTATGAAAAAGAAAGTTAGCTTGATAAATACAAGTATTATGAGTAAGAAAGTATTTTACTTTTGTAATGTGACATGTACCGGGCAAATGAGAGGCCCACAGAAAGTAAGAAATAAGCTCTAATAGGGTGCGGTGGCTAGCTACCCCGAAACATATTAGGGATGCGCGCATTGGTACATTGATACCATGGTACAGTGTCAAGGCCTGAGAAAGCTGATTATTATTTTGAAGTATATGAGTTTATGTAAGTGTTTCAATTTCCTTAAGTGCATGTTTGGTTATGTATGTTGGCATGGTTATGATATAAACAGGTTAAAGAGAAAGAGCAAGGAAGTTAGTATTTTAAAGTATGGAATTGTATCATTAATAAGGTTCAAAAGAAATCATGAGTATGTTAAGTTTGCAAGTGTTTTGATGCTAGTAAATGTTTTCAATCATGATTGAGCATGATAAGTGTAGGAAAGTTCTCATGTGCAAATATTTCCAAGTGCATGTATTTTGAAGCAAGCATTCTTTGAAAAGAGCATGTTTATCCATTATCGTTTGGATTTGTGAGTTTGGATTTACTTATTAAGCAATTCGCTTATTAGTTGCATTTTCCTTCTATTGCAGATAAAGGTAAAGAAAAAGCATAGGTTAAGGAGGCGAGCGGGACTTGCATTGATGTTCAGTGGCGGAGGAACCGTGGAAGAGATCGTCGGGTTAAGACTTGTAGAACATGTGTTTTGGTGTTTTGAATTGGTAGAATGAATGACTTTGGTTAAACCTTGCATAGAGACAAAGTTGGGTACAAACTCTAGTCTAGAGTTCATATAATTTGATAGCTTATTTACTTCCGCAAAGATCCTAATTGCAAGTTTATGAGGTTGTTATGGGTTGCTAAAATGTTTATAAAACTAGTGTAGAGTAGATTTGGAGTTATTTATCTTTATACTTGAAAGTTTATGAATTGTGAAGCTTTGGAAATGGTTTTCAGGTCTGTAAATACAGGTTTCAGGCGTGCCAGTCGACTGGTTTAGAACCAGTCGACTGCCCTATCGAACAGAAAGTTTCTGTTCGATGCACCAGTTGACTGCCATAAGGCCAGTCGATTGGTGCTGGGCACAGAAAGTTTCTGTGGCCGATACCAGTCGACTGGCTATATAGCAGTCGACTGGTATCATTGAAAAGAAGTGGTATAGAGTAGCTGGTTAGTGCTTTAGTTTTATAACTGAGAGGTCTAGGGGTCAAATCCTTGCAAAGCAAATAAAATGAAAGTTTTTTTTTAAAGGGGAAAAATTCAGAGCAAGCTAAGGGAAGTCAAGTAGTTGTAACTTAAGGCTAAGACTAAGGTAATGTTAAGTAAAAGTGAATGTGGCGCCCGCCTTAAGGAAGAGAGAGAGAAGGCGGGTCGTCACACTTCGGCTCATCGTCTCTGCCCATGATCCCTCAGATGTGCACACAAGCCTCCTGCTTGCCTCCATACCACCCTTTATCTGAAGACATCAACCAAGTCCATGTGTACCTACAAACCTACACACTCACATACACATGTTAGTCCAACAACAAACCCTAACTTAACCATATTAACCACACACATCAAAACCTATGATCCTGCAGATCATATTAGGGTTGATTGCCCCAATAATCTCCCTCTTTTTGATGTGTGGCAATTTGTTAAGTTATGTAAACACAATCAACAATAGCAATAGCAATTGAAAATCAAAGCATAACAAACAATAGGCAACCTCCCCCTTGACCTATGTTTTCTCCCAATTTTCAATTTTCACCACAACACAACAAGTTAAGTTATTCCCAACTTAACACTTAACACCAAGTTCAGTTATTCCCAACTTAACTCCATAACACACACTTTCTTTTGTCAAGTTAAACCTAACTTAACACCCCAAGTTCTCCCCCTTTGACACCATCAAAAGATTGCCCCAAGTAACCCTACCCTTGGTGCCAAAACAAAACTCAACCATTTTCTGAAAAAACCCTCACATATTACTGAAACTCATTCTGCCCAAGACATCAGTCGACTGCCCCCAGGGCAGTTCACTGATACTATAATTTCTGAATTTCCAGCCCAAATTCAGAAGCCTCTAGAAAATTCCGAAAAATGTAAATTTTGGAAGCATATTTGTTAGAATATACCCTATCCTAGAAAAATATGGTTCCATGAAATATATCAAATGTGCTTGACTTTTGGTACAAATTCTAATTTCCTCAAGAAGGGTCATTTTGTATCAACTTTCAAATCTATCTATTAATCCATGTGTTTTCCAACTCCATCCATTAATTTTTCACACATTTCACTGCCTTCAATTTTCCCTTTTTCTATGTATTCTCAATACGATACAAATCTCCCCCTATTTATTTCTTACCCCTAGAGACATATGTACTTATCAATCTTCCTTGAATTCCATGATATCCACAGAGCCTCATTTCATATAATCACCATTAAATTGTGAGGCAAAACATTATTCAATGACTATGAAAGCATAATCAAGGATTTTAATCTAAAGTCATATCCTATCATCCAATAGTAATTTGTGACCTTTAAACCATACAATATCAAGTCATAAAATCTCATAAAGTAACATGACCCTTCCTTATGCTTCCAATTTTGCATGTTCTTATCATCCAATTTGCCTTTTCTACTTAAACCTTCGGATCAGTCGACTGCCCCAGGGGCAGTCAACTGGCAAAACAAACAGAAGGCTCCCAGTGTCAATTCTACCTGGATCAGTCGACTGCCTCTAAGCCAGTCGACTGATACCTGAATTTCAAGTTTTCAGCCTAATTTTAGAAATACATAATTAATTCCACAAATCTCCAAAAAATCTAAAATTTTGTGGAGAGATTTGTGGAGCCTATGTCTACTTGGGAAAAATATATTTTCAAACAAAACTACTCCGAATCCCAAGATTGACATGAAACTCAACCCTTCCTAAATTGAATCATTTAAACTTCTCCAAAAGTTCTAATTTTGACTTCTTCTTGACGTATCTTCTCATTTCTGACCATACTACCTTTCTATCACTGAGTTATATGGCATTTCCACATTAAACCCCATTTTCTATCAAATATAATTTAATTTTCATCTTTCTTTCCATAAATCTCCTTTTAATGTGTCAATTCCCTGGGATTAAGACTCACCTTAGTCTTCCAAATCCTTTGGCAAATTTCCTAGTCCACCTAGACTTCCTAGAAGAACATCTCCCGAGATCCATTTACCATGGATCCCAAAGGCTCCTAGAGCTCTCCTTTGAGCTCTTAGCCCTCGCCATCTCCCTAGGTGACTCAATCCACACTAGACCACACCAGTGTGCCCCCGGTGATTCTTGGCCTACAAAATTAACCTTCTTAACCTTAGACACATTGTCTTTGGTTAAGTCCTTCTCTTTCCCTTTAAATGACACCTCCTTGTCATTCTTGGACTTCTTCTTCTTGCCATAATTATATGCTATCCTAGCTTACTTCTTTTCATTGGCATTGGAGACCTTAGACCGGTATCCCAACCCCGATCTATCATAGTTGGGTTTTAGACTACCCAACACCATATCTAAATCCTTAGATCCAACCGTGAATCTTTCTAGGGTTTTTTCCAATTTATCAAGCTTTGCTCTAAAAACATGATTTTCCTTTTCTAAGTTTCTAACCTTAGTGTCACCATGCCTATTTTGATCATTCCTAGATCTACCCATTTTTCTAGACATATGTCTCCCCTTCTTGGGATTAATGCCTTGATCCTTAGATCCTAAGGTCTTGGATTTTTCATGATGCATGACCTTTCTAGGGTTTTGATCTATCTTGTTAACCCTACTCCTATCATGGTATATATTTGGTAATGGGAATGGTAATGGATTTCATTAAGGGGTTAATGGCAATGAAAATAATTGCTGGATTGAAGGTGCTTGGTATAGATACTAGAATGGGTATAATTACCATTGATGCTACTTGGTATGAATAAGAAAGTAATGGGAATCAAAGAAAATTTATAATTTTACCCTTACTATTTAAATACATAAAAAAATTTCTATTGAATAATTTTTTATACTTTTGGATATTTTGGATTAATATTTTGGAATTAAATATTTTGTTAGATTGAATGTCCAGATTTGTTCTCGTGAAGTATTGTATGAAGTTCAAAGAGAACCAACGTGTATGAAGGATCTACACTGTATTTACATAATCAAATAAGAAGATGGATCTTATTGCAAGTTACAGTCAATCACAATTTAAAAGAAGACGAAAAATAAAAGTTGTGCACAATAAAAGTTACAATCAATGACAATTGAATTGGAAACATCTATCAGCAATCTCAACGAGGGAGACAGTAGCAGTTATTCTATCAGCCTAACACTTTGTATCAAGAACATGTTAAGATATGTTATTCTATGCTCATCTGCATATTCTTCCACACCAACATGATTAATATTGAAAATTCTGGCACAAGTTCTAAGGACATATGATTAGCATTGGAATCTTGAACATGAAACGCCTTGACGTTTCTGGAAATCCATATGGAGTCATTCCTAGCCATGATTAGTTGCGTGATTCACTTTGACAAAGTTTTAATTATACCATAATTTCCTTTTCCCTGCAACAAAAGAAGCAGAGGATTAGTTGTTGTTAAGATTAAATCGACAGGAAGAACATCAAAACAATAAGAAGGAAATATAGCACCAGATTTAATGTGGAAAAACCCTCTAATAAGAGGCAAAAAACCATGGCCAAGAGAGACTTCACTATGTTGAGAAAGAGAGTACAAGACACATTCTCAAAGAAAAGAAACAAAACAAAGAATAGTAAACCTGCAGGTAGACAAGTTTTGAGTCACCTTGGACATGAATTTTAGAAAAAGGTCTGTGGATATTTACCAGGCTTCCATCAAAGTGAGTGAGCATATGATGATACTTGAGCAGTTGTTAAGTGGATTCAAGACTAAAGAAACCCAATGTTAAGTTAGCAAAGAATAGAGCATTTCAATACTTCTAGGAGTAATTCTTTTGCCTACTTTATAAACTAGTAAAAGGTTGACAGTGGGAAATTCACATATTTTAACTATTGTACCATGATCTGATAATCTCCTTCAAAGACGAAGAAGAAAAATATACGACGAGAAAATCAGCCTTGATGAAGTTGCAAATCCATACATAACCTACCAGCAAGAAGATATAACAATAAGTGAGATGAGACGTTATTCTAATAGTGAAGCATATGTTTGAGTGTTGAAACCATAGTTTTTTTCTTTGATCTATTTACACAAAAGAAGCTTAATCTAGCATTGCAAATAATTCTCCAAGACAAGAACAATTATAACCTTTCCATTTCTTGTTCATATTATTGAGATATAGATATTTTATGTTTTTATCTATTATAGCACTCAATGGCACAGCTACTGTTGGAACAGACATGAATGCAATAGAAAGTCCAAAATAATGAAAGTGTCTTGCCACAAATGTTGCACTTTCCTTCCAACACTTTGCTGAAGCAGAAAGACAGTATAGGATAAATCAAATTGAATCAAGTTCCTAGTTGATCGTTTACATCCCTTTTTCCCCTTGTTATACAAGACCTAATCTGTAGATGCTATAAAATTCATCTTTGCAAAATGATAAGCCATATGCAATATTCTAAATATCAGCAGAGTTGGAGTGATTATTAGATTATAGGCATAAGTTTGAAAGAGACCTTCTCTTAAGAGTTAGAGTGACAACATCCTCTCACAGATACTGGCATCGGGTTGTAATCATTCAACAAAGATGAGAAAAATCCAAAATAATAAAACCAAAATATTTCATCTGAATTGTTCACAGGGTGGTGATTATGATTAATCGATCATGTTGATCAAAATTCATTGCAACAAAATGGAAATTTCAACTTCCCTGCAAAGTATGTTCTGATTTACAATTTCTCCCCAAGCATGCAATGTGTCAGTTAATACTGAAAGTTTGCTTTCCCTTGTCAGTTCTTCCCAATCAAAATTTCCATCAACTTTCTTAAGAAAATGCCACTTGGCTCATGTGTATACTGTAAAGCCAAATATTTTTTATATGAATGAAACTTCATAGAAATGGAAGAAAAATGTTGCTTGACTGATTAAATTTTTTAATCAGAATTCAAGTGGAACATAAAGGAAAATCAATGAATTTCTGAGTTATACAATAACAAAGATTGCTTTTGAAGGTGTATGCTTCTACATCATTCCCATCACATGAACAAATACCAAAAGCCAAGCACATAAAGGCCATTAACTATAAAACACGCATCACGGGTGATGCTAGGATGATTGGCTCCAATTGTGCTAAGCAAAGTGATTCTAAGGAAGTGAGATGGTTTGACATCTTCACATCTCATGGATGTCACATAACTTTAATTTGTTGCATGCTCGCTGCTAATGTTAATTTTTACCTGCATCTCTGAAGTTTTCTTGTGGTACATGAAAGTGAACTCTCGAAGTAGAGACCTACAAGAGGCGGCCTCGGTCCGAGGCGGCGGCGACGAGAGACCGTTGCTCAAGGAGGAGACGCTTGGAGAGGGGAGAAACGGGCGGTGCCTGGAGAAGGAGGTGGCGCCGGGAGAAGGAGGGGGCGCCTGGAGAAGGAGGCGACACGAGGTGAGGAGGGGGGAGAAGCGGCCGGCGCCTGGAGAAGGAGGCGGTGCCGAGAGAAGGAGGGGATGCGAGGTGGGGAGGGGGAGAATCGCAGCGGCTGGAGAAGGAGATGAGAGACGCGATGCGGAGGAGGAGTCGGGGGTTTTACTGTCTGCGAAAAAAAAGACGAGGGGGAGGAATGGGTTTGGTGATAACCTAGGGGTGAGTAGGTTATCAAATTAAGGGTATCAAAATCATACATTAATTTCGATTCCCATCTACCAAGCATTAGGAATGCGAATGAAACAGATTTCATTCCCATTCCAGCCTCTTAAACCCTCCTACCAAGCGCCCCCTAAATCCATAATTATGCACAAGCAAGCATTTTTCATTAATTCTAGCATACATGGAGGAACCTAAATTTGAATTACATTTTAATTTAAAGTTAGGGATTACCTCCCTTACCCTTGTAGCTCCCCCTTGATGTGAGCTTCTTTTCTTCCTTTCCTCCTCCCATCTTCTCAATTGCTCCATTTTCTTTTGCTCTCCTTTTCTTGTACATTTTGTGTGATAATACCCCAGTTCTCCACATGTGAAGCATTTAATTTTCATTCTTTTCTCTTGGATTTCTCCATTCCTACAATCCATGTCAGATTTAAAAAGAATTGAAGTGAGTTTAGGATTTGTCCTTGTAGTGGCCCATTTCACTGCATCCAAAGCATGTAATGTGGTCTTTTGATTTGGTTTTGGTGGAGGTTGGAGCTTTTTCTTGTTCTTGTATGGATGAGGGTCTCTCCTCCCCCTCAATTCTTGAAGTTGACACCTCATCTTCTTCTCTTGATGAGGTGAATGATCTGTCACTCAATTCTTCTACTTCACTTGATGAAATGAGCAATTCTTCTTCTTTATCTTCTTGGACCGTTTGACTTGTCTCTTTAGGCTCTTCCATTTGTTGAACTTGTGTAGGGTTCTCATGATAGTTTTCCAACTTGTTCCACAACTCATATGCACTTTTATATTCCCCTATACCACTCAAAACATCATTAGGAAAAAGATTGACCAATATACCAATTACCTTTTCATTCACCCTAGAATGTGCTTGTTGCTCCTTAGTCCAATATCTAGGGCGAAGCTTCTTTCCATGCTTGTCTCTTGGAGCTTCGAAGGGCTCTTCTATTACCATTCTACATTCCCACTTTATTCCAAGCCATGTCTTCATCCGCATCCTACAATAGCCAAAATCTTCATGATCGTAGGATGGCGGAGTGTTGATATCATCCCCCAACTTCTCTTCCATCATCTTCTCCTCAAGCTTGTACTCCTTTGATGGTTAGTCCAATAAGAGCGGACCTTGCTCTAATACCACTTGTTAGATCATTGACAGTTTGCTAGAAGGGGGTGAATAGCAATTTTCGTTCTTCTTCTACCTATCACGTTAGCAATCGCAAGCGGAAACAACAATAACAAAATTAAACAATGCTAACGCTACCTATTTACGTGGTTCGGAGATGAAGCTCCTACTCCATGACAGTCCGTGAGGTGGACGATCCCTCGATCCTTCGGCTGATCACTCCCCGGATGCCCTACGGCTAGCTCGCGTAACTCCTTGTGGGTGGAGAAACCTCGCCACAAATCCAAGTACACCTCTGAGCTCTAAAGACTACTAACAAGCCTTAACCAAGCTTGTTTCGTCAAGGAACAAAAACATGAAATATGCTCCTTTAAATAGAGCCCGAGTCTAAACTAGCCGCTACCAGTCGACTGCCCTGCTGGTCCCACTCAGATTCGACCGTTATAGCCAACGTTCGAATCAACCAGCCCTTACCAGTCGACTACTCCCAGAGCAGTTGACTAGTCCTTTACTAAGCCTAGGGTTACACTCCCCGAGTACATTTCTCTTCGCACTCAAACCCTCCCGGCTTAGTCCCTGAGTACAAACACTCACACTCGGACCCTCACGACCTTGTCGACTCTTCAATCCACAATCTCGATCTATTGCCTTCACGGCCTCTTCGTCTTCGGCTCCCGTCCCTTGGATGCGCACACAAGCTTCCAGCTTGCCTCCATACCATCCTTCATGCATACCTCGAAGTCTACGTCCCTCGACTCATCGTCTCTGCCCATGGTCCCTCGGACTTGAAGACATCAACTAAGTCCATGTGTACTTGCAAACCTGCACACTCACATACACATGTTAGTCCATCAACAAACCCTAACTTAACCATATTGACCACACACATCAAAACCCATGATCCTCCAGATCATATTAGGGTCGATTGCCCCAACTGGAAAACTTTCCTAATGACTAGCTTCATCATTGTGCTATTCGATTGAGTGATTGCTTGAACAAAATTGTTGTTCAAGAAATCTAACTCCTTTTGTCGAATAGCGACGGAATAGATGATAATTGGATCGTCGGTTTTTGTGTTTGTTTCGTGGTCCATTACAAAACATTAATACAATTTAAACTAGATACAAGAATGAAACAAAAACAAGATTATACCACTTGTTTTACCTCTTGATCTTCTACTTTATTCCTATCCTCTTCATGGACGTCCTGTGGGCAACCTCCTTCCAAGAAACAAAGCCATCAAAAGCTTCCTTCTTCTTCACCTTGCATGCGTTGACCACAAAAGGAGAGTGTCTCCTTGCGCCGTCGACTACTCCTTCCTCTTCTTGTTGCCGTCGGCCAAAAGAGAAGAAAAGATCTTCTCCTTTGCTTTCCCTTGTCACACACCCAAGGAGGGAGAAGAGAAGAAGAAGAAGAAGAAGAAGAAGAAGAAGAAGAGAGAAAGAATTCTCTCCTTCCACCAAACCCTAGTCGCCGACCACCTCCCTTTCTGCTTCCTTATTGCCGTCGGCCAACTCCAAGAGCAAGGTTGCACACGCCTAAGAGAGGAAGAAGAGAGGAAGAGAGGAGAAGACAGAAACAAGCCCCCCAACCACATAGCCGAAAGCCTCCTCTTGCCTTCCCTTGCCGCCGGCGCCACCCAACCCTAGGAGAGAGAGAGAGTGAGAGAGAGGAAAAACCCACGGCTTAGGTTAATTGTTATTCTCTTGGTTTCATGTCTCATGAGGTATTTATAGGCTACAATAGGGACCATGAGGAGTTGTTTTTGGTCTCCTAATGGATCCTAAACCCGACCTATTAATAATAACTCGCTCCACTAATGAGTTATTATTGAACTACCGCACCAACCTCATAATTAAATATGGGATCCACCATACTATGTGTACATAATCTCCCCATGTTTATGATATTGCATGCCCATTAATTAATTAAATTACTTATAATTTAATTAATTAATATCTAACTCCATGAGAAGTACCACTGATCCTTATTATCATGTCGGACAAAGTCGACCTGCAGGATTTACATAATAATCATTATGAGCTCCTCAAGGGGACATCATCATTCTAAAATAATTACGACACGGTTTTCTTCTATAATGAATGACACGTCTTGTAAATAATATTATTTCCCAATTTACTGGGCCTATTGATTTAACGAATAAATCTCGCCCATTGGTAAATTAAAGAAATAAATATTAAGTACATGTGCCCGTTATTATATCGGGATTAAGAGCATGTACATCATAATAACCTAAGTACTTGTTCGATTATATAGTCAGTATAAATCGAACAACCTCAAATTGGTCTTGCTTAATATACACAAAGTGTACTAGTGTAATTCTATAGTCAAGATAGACTAACACCAAATTACACTACAACCATTCCAATGGTTTGTCTAAATCCATCTTGGTTATGAGCCACTACTTATACTTTACAAGGAACTGATAACATGATCTTCTGTGTGGCACCACATACTATGTTATTTACAATGTAATGTAACAGACAATTTGCACACATATATCAAATATAAAATGCAACCATGACCATTGTGATTCTTATTCCAAAATAGATGTTCATACAAAAGATAGGCTTATAGTATACATCCTAACAAATGTTTCTTGCAAAATAGTGTTAGCATAGAAATAATATTTACCAACAAAACAAGGTTAGAGCAGATATGAATATGCATGATATAATGAATAGATAGGTCTATCATGATCTCGACTTAGAAACCTCCGGTGGTTTCATTAGTTAGATCATCACCTAAGGTTGTCCCAAACTGGGACACGATCTCACTCACTCCATCTTACAAGTATAAGAGTAATAATGCAAAACTTGTACTCAGGTTCACTAGAATTCACTGATCGGTCGACCGCACGTGGTTGACCGGAAACCATTCGAAGAAACTTACATGGAGTTCACTCCTCCAAGACCTAAGGTTCACTCCCTAGGGTTTTCTCCTTGCTTGGAGTTCACTCCTCCAAGTCTTTTCATCACCTAAGGTTCACTCTCCTAAGATTTTCTACTTGTTTGGAGTTCACTCCTCCAAGACTTCTCATCACCTAAGGTTCACTCCCCTAGGATTTTTCACTTCACTTAGAGTTCACTCCTCTATGATTTTCACTCTTGCTAGTCATTTGGTCAATCTTGACCTGATTAAAGTCCATTAAAGATATTCTCAAACAAACATCAAAACTCTGGAGGTCAATTACACCAACAATCTCTCTCTTTTTGATATTTGACAATATGTTTAAGTTATGTATTTACTTATCCCAAATAATTAGGTCTTATACTAGTTAGGTTTTCTAACTTAAACTTTTCTTCTCCCCTTTGGAATACATCAAAAAGAATTCTAACTGCTTTTAGATTCATTAAATTCTAAGGGATTCTTTGCACTAACCATCTTTTGATAGAGTTTAAAAGAACTACATGTTTAGAAAACATTTTCAAAAATGAATACATTTTGATAAGTCATAATAAATATTTTCAAGAATTTTAAAAAGCATTTTTCAAAAAAAATTTCCATGGTGTAAAATATTTTGTAAGAGAAGATAAACATAATATTCCAAAAGGAATTTTTAAAATATTTTCAAAACATAGTTATTCAACATAGTTTTTCAAGGAATTTTCAAAATATTATTTTAAAAAAATAGATTTTCAAAGGAATTTTTAAATATTTTTCAAGCATAGATTTTCAAAGGAATTTTTAAAATATTTTTCAAAACATACATTTTCAAAGGAATTTTCAAGATATGTTTCAAAACATAATTTTTCAAAGGAATTTTCAAAACAATGTTTTCAAAAGAATATTTAGAAAATCATGTTAGGCATATCTTTACAAAAATTATTTTCAAGAAATATTTATAAACTTGCAAAAGTGTTTTCAAATATTTTCAAATGTAAGACAAGAGAAAAGTGATGCTTTCAAAAAGTTTTTCAAAGATTTTACAAAAGTATTTTGAAAAGCAATCTATCATTTCAAAGACATTTTCAAAATATGTTATTTGAAAACTCTCCATTTAAAAATGTATCTTTCAATTTGTTCTCCCCTTAACATGACACTACTCAGGGCTATAAAAACATGGATAATGTGAGGATTTATAAACTTAGGTGTCGGTCAATAATCATGTCTAAATTTTTCAAAACAATCTTTTGAAAAATATTTTTTAATTTCCTAGCATCTCACGCATTCTAACTGATCAAACAAGGAAAATCATATAATTATGTGAGATACATTATTTAATTGATGGTTTTTGTATTACTTTAATTCAATCAATAAATTCAAATTAATTAATTTTGTGACTGTAAAATTAATAATGATTTTGGATTAATTAACTTAAGGTATTTTTGAATTAAATTTATTGATTGAGTTTATGTTAATTAGATTAGTCTAGTTCATTGAGATTAATTAGGTTAATCTCACCCTATAGGCGGCCAAAGAAGTTGTATGGCTTAGGAACTTCTTGATCAACTTGGATGTGATTCCTGATTTGCCCAGAGCTATCATAATTTATTGTGATAACAGTGGTATAGTTGCAAACTCGAAGGAACCACGAGCCCGTAAGGCAAGTAAACACATAGAGCGCAAGTACCATCTGATACGAGAGATCGTAAAGAGAGGAGAAGTTGTTGTGGCCATGATTGCATTAGAGGACAACCTGGTGGATCCTTTCACTAAGGCCCTTCCAGCAAGAGCATTTGATAGGCATGTGGAGGATATGAGAGTCAGATGTATGACATTGTGATGACAGCATAGTCTTTTAGTATAAGTGGGGGATTGATAGGATGTATACTAAAAGTCTAGCTTTTGTATGGACATCTACATTTTGAATGAGAATCACATGATCATTATTTGCATATTTATATTGGTTATTTATGGGCATATTATCAAATACATTACGTTGTAGATAACATAGTGTGTGGTGTCACATAGAAGATAATGTTATCAGTCCCTTGTAGAGTATAAGTAGAGGCTCACAACCTAGATGGCTTTGGACAAACCAATTGCATGGTTATAGTGTAATTTGGTATTGGTTTATCTTGACCATAGAATTACACTAGTACACTTTGTGCATATTGGGCAAGACCGACATAGAGGTGATTCAATTTATACTAACTATATAATCGAATCAAACCTCAGTTATTATGGAGTACATGCTCTTAATCCCGATATAATAACGGGCACATGTACTTAATATTTATATCATTAATTTACCAATGGGCGAGATTTATTTGTTAAATCAATATGCGCGGTAAGTTGGGAAATAATATTATTTACATGGTGTGTCGTTGATTATAGAAGGAAATTGTATCCTAGTGAGTCGGGTTAATGATGTCGCCTTGGAGTTGATAATGTTCATCATGTTTAATCCTGCAGGTGGACTTGGTCCGACATGATGATAAGGATGAGTGGTACTACTCATTGAGCTAGATGTTAATTAATTAAATTGTCAATAATATAATTAATTAACGGACATTCAATATCTTAAACATGGAGAGTTTCTGTACTCATAATAGGTAGAGCCCATATTTAAATATGGGTGTTAGTGTGGTAGATCAATGGTGATCCTTTAGTGGAATGAATCATCATTAATGGATCAGTCTTTGATCCATTGGGTGACCAAGACCCAACTCCTCCTCATGGTCCCTATTGTAGCCTATATATACCTCATGGTGTCATGAGACCAAGATATACCACAAAACCTAAGCATTGGTTTTTTCCTCTCCTCTCATCTTTTCTCTCACTTAGGGTTTGGCCGGCGGTATTGGAAGGAGAAAGGTGGTGCAAGAGAGAAGCAAGGTTTCTCACCTTCTTCTCTAGATCTTCCTCACCTTGATTCTCTTCTCCTTGGCAGGCGGAAACTAAAGAGGAGAAAGGAGGGCTGTCGGTGCATAGGAAAGGTGATCTTCTTCTCCTTGTTGTGACCGGCGGAAGTGAAGGGAAGAGGGAAGGAAGCATTCATCTAGGGTTCAAGCAAGGAGATTTCATCTTCGTCTTGTCCTTTTCTTACTTCTTCTTCCTCCTAGGACGTGTGGCTAGGGCAAGCAAAGGAGAAGACTTCTTCATCTCCTTTGGCAGGTGGCAACTACATGAAACCTTGAGGTTTCGGCTCAAGGAAAGATGAAAGAGAAGGAAGCTAGGCTATTGGTTTGGTGGCTTTGTTTCTTGGAGGATCGTCACCCACATGACGTCCAAGAAGGGGATAGGACATATGATAGAAGATCGCGAGGTAAACAAGAGGTATAACCTTTTGTTTTGCTTCCCTTCATTGTTCATGTAATTATCATTGCATGTTAATTATTGTTTAATTAATTATGATAATTAATTGTCATGGACCCCGATGATATGCACAAAAATCGTCAATCCACTCCTCGCCTATTCCGCGGCTAATCAGTTGGACGGTTTTGATTGCTAGAACAATATGTTTGTTCAAGAGGTCGCTTGAATCGGTTAGCACGATGATGAGTGGGTTGTTTGGGAAATAGTTCTCCATTCGGATTAAAAAATTTTAATCCGGGGACATGGAGAGGTTTCCCATGCGCGACTAGGAATCCCAACAATTGTTATTAGAGCCAATGGTTTTCGGTTTTGTGTGTTTTGGATTTGGTTACCTTTTTTCACTTATCATATATATTATTATGCCGGATAATAGTAGGATGTGCGTAGGCTAAATCTTTGGTTGGAGGCACGAGATCCGACTATTATGGCTTAATATGTTGTGTATGTGATTGTGTGTGCATGTATGTAATTTTATTTGAATCCTTGGGGTTGACGAGGCTAGATTTAGTATTTAATTTTTGTAATTAAATACGACAATTATTTAGCTGTGCATTTTGATTTACTTTCGATCTAGACTTATTGTACACTCCTTCGTGGAGTATAGGATCGATGGAAGTAAATTAAAATAACTTTTTGTCATGGCTCGGAGCTCCTTCATGGATGAGGCTTGCACATGGGCTTGGAGGAGGAGACGAGGTGGTGACACGAGTGGAGGCATATTGGAGAACAAAAATCATAATAGTTGGAAAATTAGATTTTTTTATTTTTTGTTTTTTGTTTATATGCTTGTTGTGTTTGCATGGTAAAATTCCTCAATTATAAATAACTATGTGGAAGAGGGACTCTAAGAGTCCCATGGCCTCCATTACTAATTTCACATGTGATGCGAACAAGTTTGCGCGTTGGCTCTGAGTGCCTTCCTCCATATCGGGTGAGCTTGTTTCGCAGATCACTTGGTCAGACATGATTATAGGAAGTTATTTAGGAGCGTATGATTTTTCTCATCGGACGACACAAAATCCTAGATAATTGCCTTAGTATCATATAATGGTAAACACTTAGATGCAAATAATAGTATCCTCCCCATCGGAGTCACTGCTATTATTTGTAGGGCCGAAGAGGAACCAACTATTAAATTTATTTGTCAAATGTTAGGTTGACAGGATAATAAAATTAATGGGAAAACCTCCTCTTACAAATGTAGAATTCATATACGTCCACACTATCGTGGCATACAATATTCTTAGTGTTTTAAGGTGTTGGTTGATTTTAAAATTTATTATTTGAGGAATCAATAATTTTTGAAATCTAAAGTTTTGATCATTATAATTCTCAAGATTTTCAAAATGGCTTTAACCCACTAGCTGTAATATTAAAAGAAAATGAACTTACTTCCCCTAACTATAATGATTGGAAACTGAACCTAGACATTGTCTTGACTGTCGAGGAATCCAAATGTTTATTTTTCGAGTTCTGTCTTGAAAAGCCTAGTGAGAATTATGATGAAGAGAAGAAGGAACGTTATAGGAAGTGGATAAAAGCAGACGAGATGGTGCAGTGTTACATTTTGGATTCTATGTCAAATGTATAGCAACATCAACATCAGGTTTTTTCCACTGCTCATGATATAATGTTCAATCTCAAGGAACTCTTCGGACATCAAAATCAGACCGCTAGGCAAGAGGCAATGAGGAGCTTGATGACAACCACCATGATTGAGGGAATGCCCGTGAGGGAACATGTTCTCAAAATGATGACTCATTTAAATGAGATGGAAGTCCTTGGAGCAGAGATCGATGGGGAAACCCAGGTCAATATAATTCTACAATCTCTACCAAGGAGTTTTGAGCAGTTTCGCTTGAGCTATAATATGAACAAACGTACATATTCGCTGGCGGAACTTCTGATAGAATTCTAGGTGGCAGAAGAGTTTTCTCATCAGAGTACTCATACTTTGGTTACTCAAAAGGTTTCCACTTCTAAGCCGAAAGGCAAGAAGAAGAAGAAGAAATAAGGTGGGGCAAAGAAAGCGATAGGACCTCAGGCACCTCAAGGTGGCGTGAAGAAGCCGAAAGGCAAGTGCTTCACGTGCAAGTAAACTGGACATTGGAAGGCGGGCTGTACCCGCCGTCAGAAGAATAATCAAGTTATATCTTTCTGTTTAGTCGTTGAAACATGTTTAGTATTGTTATCTACCGCTACCTGGTGTGCAAATATGGGAGCCACTGATCATGTCTGCAATTCTTTATAGGGGATCCAGGAAACCCGACGACTAGCTGATGGAGAGATTACCATCTACATGGGCAATGCTATGCAGGTGGCGGCTATTATAGTGGGAGACATTTATTTATTGTTTGATAGGAATAAAATTTTGGTTTTGAGAAATTACCTTTATGTACCTACTTTTAGAAAGAACCTTGTTTCAGTTTCTAAACTTATAAAGGATGGGTATTCACTTTCTTTTAATGATAGAGTTGATATAAAAATGAATAGAGAGATTATCTGTTCTAGTGCGATGGTTGGCAAGTTATACACTCTTGAACCAAAATCTCCCACGATGCAAATAGAAGTATATAACTCATCGTCTAACCAAAATAAGAGGAAAGAACCTTCGAAGATGAACCAAACGTATCTTTGGCATCTAAGACTTGGTCATATTAACCTAACTAGGATTCAAAGGTTGATAGCTGATGGACCTTTGGGTTCATTAGTAGTGGAAGATTTCCCAACCTATGAATCTTGCTTGGAAGGTAAAATGACCAAGAGGTCTTTCAAGGCCAAGGGGTATAGAGCTAAAGATGTGTTAGAATTGGTTCATTCTAATTTGTGTGGTCCTATGTCTATCTATGCTAGAGGTGGCTTTGAATATTTCATCTCTTTTATAGACGATTATTCAAGGTATGAATACATTTAATTGATGCACCGTAAGTTTGAATATTTTGATAAGTTCAAAGAATTGAAGACTAATGTGGAGAAACGTCAAGGTAAAAGTATCAAGACACTACGATCTGATCGTGGTGGTGAGTATCTCTTGGAAGAGTTTAGGAGTTACTTATCAGAGCCTAAGATTCAATCCCAATTGTCTGCACCCGGTACGCCCCAACAAAACGGTGTACCAGAGCGAAGGAATAGGACTCTTTTGGAGATGGTTAGATTGATGATGAGTTACTCCGAGTTGCCAGATTCGTTCTAGGGATATGCTCTGGAAATGACAATGTACATACTGAACTTGGTACCATCGAAGTCAATACCCTATACTCCCACAGAATTGTAGACTGGGCGAAAGCCTATTCTGAGACATATTCGAATTTGGGGTAGTCAACACATGTGCTGAAGGGAGATACTAATAAGTTGGAATCTCATATAGAAGTACACTTGTTCATAGGCTATCCTAGAGCAACGAAAGGTGGTTTGTTCTATAGTCTTAAAGATCATAGGGTAATCATTAGTACGAATGTCTGATTTTTAGAAGAAGACTATGTGATGAACCACAAGCCCATCAGTAGGATTATTCTTGAGGAAATGAGAGGGGATGTTCCAACTTCAGTACCAACAGTACAGGAGAACATACCACAGGTGATTGCACCGCGTGTCACCGAGGATACACAAGTAGTACCTCGTCGTAGTGGAGGGTTGTGAGTCAACCTGATAGATTCATATTTTTGGGAGAGTCTTCGGACTTGGTCCCTGGTGAACATGAATATGATCCCTGGACATATGACGAGACACTCTAAGATAAAGATGCGGTATCTTGGCAAAGGGCGATGAATTCTGAGATAAAGTCTATGGATTCTAATCATGTCTGGGAGCTAGTAGAATCACCCAATGGTGTAAAAGCCATTAGATGCAAGTGGATCTACAAGAGAAAGAGAAGATCAGACGGGAAGGTAGGGACCTTCAAAGCTAGGCTTGTTGCAAAAGGGTATACTCGGAAAGAGGGTATCGATTATGAGAAGACCTTTTCGTTGGTAGTCATGCTTAAGTTGATCCGGATTCTCTTATCTATTGCCGCTCATATGGATTATGAGGTTTGGCAAATGGATGTCAAGATAACTTTCCTTAACAGAAGTCTTGAGAAAAATATCTATATGAAGCAATCAGAGGGATTCATTACAAAGGGTAAAGAGCATCTTGTGTGTAAGCATAAACGACCCATTTATGGATTGAAGCAAGATTCACAATCTTGGAACATTTAGTTTGATAAGGTAATCTAGTCATATGGATTTATTCAAAGTTCGGATGAGTATTGTGTATACAAGAGATGTGACGAAAACGTAGTGGTATTTCTGGTACTATACGTAGATGACATTTTGTTCATTGACAACAATGTCAAAGTGTTGCTAGACATAAGGGTATGATTGTCCAACAGTTTGATATGAAGGACTTGGGAAAAGCAGGGCACAACCTTGGGATCAAAGTTATAAGGGATCGCAAGAAAAGGATGTTGTGCTTATCTCAAGCTTCATACATAGATACTATCCTAGCTCGTTTTAGCATGGAAAACTCCAAGAAAGGTTTTCAACCTTATCGGCATTGAGTACCTCTATCTAAAGAGATGTGTCCTAAAATATCAAAGAAAATAGAGGAGATGAAGGCAGTTCGTTATGCTTCGGTTGTGGGAAGCCTCATGTATGCTATACTATGTACGAGATCGGATATCTACTTTGCCGTGGGAATGGTTAGCAGATATTAGAGTAATCCAGGATAGGGACATTGGGTTGTGGTAAAGCATATATTGAAGTACCTGAGAAGGACTAGGGATTATATGCTGGTTTACCAAGCAGATCAATTACACCCTGTGGGTTATACGGATTCAATCTTCCAATCAGATAGGGATAAAAGTAAGTCTATCTCAGGATATGTGTTTACTTTAGGAGGTGGAGCCATAGTACGAAGGAGTGCCAAGCATAAATGTGTGGCGGACTCCACCATGGAAGCTAAGTATGTGGCACCCTCTGCGGCGGCCAAAGAAGTTGTATGGCTTAGGAACTTCTTGATGGACTTGGATGTGATTCCTGGTTTGCCCAGAGCTATCATAATTTATTGTGATAACAGTGGTGTAGTTGCAAACTCGAAGGAACCACGAGCCCATAAGGCGAGTAAACACATAGAGCGCAAGTACCATCTGATACGAGAGATCGTAAAGAGAGGAGAAGTTGTTGTTGCCAAGATTGCATTAGAGGACAACCTGGCGGATCCTTTCACTAAGGCCCTTCCAACAAGAGCTTTTGATAGACATGTGGAGGATATGGGAGTCAGATGTATGACATTGTAATGGCAGCATGGTCTTTTAGTATAAGTGGGAGATTGTTAGGATGTATACTAAAAGCCTAGCTTTTGTATGAATATCTATATTTTGAATGAGAATTACATGATCATTATTTGCATATTTATATTGATTATTTATGTGCATATTGTCTAATATTTTACGTTGTAGATAACATGGTGTGTGGTGTCACATAGAAGATCATGTTATCAGTCCATTGTAGAGTATAAGTAGAGGCTCACAACCTAGATGGCTTTGGACAAACCATTGGAATGGTTGTAGTGTAATTTGGTATTAGTTTATCTTGACCAAAGAATTACACTAGTACACTTTGTGCATATTGAGCAAGACCGACATAGAGGTGATTTAATTTATACTGACTATATAATTGAATTAGACCTTAGTTATTATGGAGTACATATTCTTAATCCCGATATAATAATGGGCACATATACTTAATATTTATTTCAATGATTTACCAATGAGTGAGATTTATTTGTTAAATCGATAGGCTCGGTCAGTTGGGAAATAATATTATTTACATGGTGTGTCATTAATTATAGAAGAAAACCGTATCCTAGTGAGTCGGGTTGATGATGTCCCCTTGAGGAGTTGATAAAGTTCATCATGTTTAATCCTGCAGGTGGACTTGGTCTGACATGATGATAAGCATGAGTGGTACTACTCATGGAGCTAGATGTTAATTAATTAAATTGTCATTAAAATAATTAATTAACGGAAATTCAATATCATAAACATGGAGAGTTTCTGTACTCATAATAGGTGGAGTCCATATTTAAATATGGGGGTTGGTGAGGTAGATCAATGGTGATCCTTTAGTGGAATGGATCATCATTAATGGATCGGGCTTTGATCCATTGGGTGGCCAAGACCCAACTCCTCCTCATGGTCACTATTGTAGCCTATATATACCCCATGATGTCATGAGACCAAGATATACCACATAACCTAAGCCTTGGTTTTTTCCTCTCCTCTCATCCTCTCTCTCTTAGGGTTTGGCCGGCGGTATTGGAAGGAGAAAGGCGGTTCAAGAAAGAAGCAAGGTTTCTCACCTTCTTCTCTAGATTTTCCTCACCTTGGTTTTCTTCTCCTTGGCCGGCGAAAACTAAAGAGGAGAAAGGAGGGTTGTCAGTACATAGGAAAGGAGATCTTCTTGTCCTTGTTGTGACCGGTGGAAGTGAAGGGAAGAGGGAAGGAAGCTTTCGGCTAGGGATCAAGCAAGGACATTTCATCTTCTTCTTCTCCTTTTCTTTCTTCTTCTTCCTCCATGGACGAGTGGCTAGGGCAAGCAAAGGAGAAGACTTCTTCATCTCCTTTGGCCGGTGGCAACTACATGAAACCTTGAGGTTTCAGCGCAAGGAAAGAAGAAAGTGTAGGGTTTTTTGGGCCGTGAAAACCGCTTTTTCGCGTCGCGGAAACCCCGAAAGCCCCAATAGAAAGGATCCGAGCGAAGAAAACCATTTCAAAAAATTTACGAGTGCTCGTTTACATGCTTCAAAACCGATCTACAACCTAGATCTATTAGAGAAGAAAAAAACTACCTTCGATGCGTGCCCCGCAATTCCCGCTCGCTCCTCGGTTGGTGTCGGATCTCAAGGATGCAAAGTAGCAACCCTCTAGAAGTATCCACACAAACAAGAGAGTGGAGAGGAGAGCCCAAAAGTGTGCTAGCACTTGCTTGGGATCTCGGCCACAAGAGAGGAGAGAGAGAGCAAAAACCAAAAACTAAGTTGGGAGAAAAATCAATCACCCACAAAAACCTCATCTTGTGTGTATAAGTGGCAGGCCACTTAATGGCCATTATTGGCCATTATGTGGCCGGCCACCATCTTAGGTAACCCCTCATTTGAATTCAAAATTCAAATGGGGAGGTTACTTAGCCTTGATGATGATGCCAAGTCATCACTTGGTCAAGTCAAGGTGATGTGGCTTGAGTCAAGTCAAACTTGCCTCTTATGAACTTTCCATATTTAGCCAAAGTCAAACTTTGACTTCATTATTCTCCCATGATTAGATTCATCCAACACTTGGATCAAACTCGAGTCCAACTCAAGTTGTCTAATTTGAGTCAAGTCAAACTTGCCTTTTATGGACTTTCCATATTTAGCGAAAGTCAAACTTTGACTTCATTATTCTCCCATGATTAGATTCATCCAACACTTGGATCAAACTCGAGTCCAACTCAAGTTGTCTAATTTGAGTCAAGTCAAACTTGCCTTTTATGGACTTTCCATATTTAGCCAAAGTCAAACTTTGACTGCATTAGTCTCCCATGATTAGATTCATCCAACACTTGGATCAAACTCGAGTCCAACTCAAGTTGTCTAATTTGAGTCAAGTCAAACTTGCCTTTTATGGACTTTCCATATTTAGCCAAAGTCAAACTTTGACTTCATTACTCTCGGTCCATCATATGGACTTATTCTCCATCTATTGCTCTATGTGTGTGACCCTATAGGTTCTTGTAACGTTGGCAATGCCCTTAAACCTATTTAAGGACATAAGCAATGAGAGGTATCTAACAACACATCATTGCTACACAAGTTACAAGAATGTCGAGATCCGACATCACCATTGTGACTAATAATTGTGACCATCACAATATGTGACAACGTCCTTCTATCCTCGATATCTAGATTGATCTTTCATGAGGCATAGACCGTGTCATCCTCAAATCAATCTATGTGTCTTGAACTCCAAGTAGACTCACTATAATCAAATAAACTCAATATCACATATTGCCTTATTTGGGCATGGCCATGCACTTAGTGATCTCACTCTATCAAGACTATGATATCTCTCCCGTCATATAGGAGGGATAGATCCCATCTATATCACTCACATCCCTCCACATAATTTGTTACATTCCCAGTAATCACCTTTATAGTCCACCCAGTTACGGGTGATGTTTGACGAAACCAAAGTACATAACTCCTTATGTAGGGAACTATGGTGACTTCAGGTCTAAGGACTAATAGTCATACTAATAGTCACATGAGAAAGTATATGACACTCATATAACGATCCATGATACTTTCTCATGGCGGGCCATTCAGTATACATTCTCTAATGTATACCCATGTGTCAACTTGATATCTCATATCCATGACTTGTGAGATCAAGTCATCATGTTGACCTACATGCTAGTCTCTATGCATTAACATTGTCCTTGAATGTTAATATTTGACTAGGAATAATTAAGAGTAGTGTTCTCTATATCATCTCACTATCGATTCAACTAATCGATTGATATAGATAAGAACCTTCTACTCAAGGACGTTATTATACTAAGTTATTTGGCACTAATACACATAAGTACAATAACCATAAGAAATGCCTTTATATATAAGAAATATATATACAAGAATATGATACAATGAGTCCAAAAAGTAATCATCATATGATTGGCTCTAGGGCTCTCACTAACAGAAAGAGAAGGAAGCTAGGCTATTGGTTTGGTGGCTTTGTTTCTTGGAGGATCGTCGCCCACACGACGTCCAAGAAGGGAATAGGGCATACGATAGAAGATCGCGAGGTAATCAAGAGGTATATCCTTTTATTTTGGTTCCCTTCATTGTTTGTTTAATTATCATTGCATGTTAATTATTATTTAATTAATGATGATAATTAATTATCGTGGGCCCCGATGATAAACACAAAAATCGGTGATCCACTCGTCGTCTATTCCGCGGCTAATCAGTTGGACGAGTTTGATTGCTAGAACAATATGTTTGTTCAAGCGGTCGCTCGAATCGGTTAGCACGATGATGAGTCGGTTGTTTGGGAAATAGTTCTTCATTCGGATTGAAAAATTTTAATCCGGGGACATGGAGAGGTTTCCCATGGGCAACCAGGAATCCCAACAACATTAACCAGCTTGATTATCTTGTTCCGCAATTGACGCTCTCTATGGCCTAAAATCCACACTGGAATCTCCTCGTACGTCGCATCAGGCTGAAGTGGAACAGATATATCCAACAGCACATGTGTAGGGTCTAGAATATATTTCCTCAGCATAGATACATGAAATACATCATGTACGCCATAAAAGATGGTGGTAGCACTAGACGATAAGTTACCGCTCCAATCCTCTCCAGAATTTGGAAAGGGACAACATATTGCAGAGCAAGCTTACCACGGAGGTCAAACCTCTTCACCCCTTTTGTGGGTGAAACTCGCAGAAATACATGGTCGCCTATGGAGAACTCCAGAGCTCTCCATCTCCAGCCAGCATAGCTCTTTTGGTGATCCTGGTCCTCGTACATCCTCCGTCTGATAATACAAACTAATTTTTCTTCCTGTTGAGCTCTCTGAGGTCCTAGCAGCTGAGGTTGTCCATCCTCCTCCCACAAGGTGGGCGTCCAACATGCCCTACCATACAATCCCTCATACAGTGTCATTTGGTCGCATGATAGCTGTTGTTATAAGCGAACTCAACTAAATGAAGGTGGTCCTCTCAATTGACTCCTAAATCCATTACGTAGGCTCCCAGCAACTTTTCTAATGTCTAGATAGTGCACTCTAACTGCCCGTCTGTCTATGGGTGAAAGGTTGTACTAAATCTGAGCTCTACATCCATGGCCTTCTGCAGACCTTGCTAGAATCGGGAAGTGAATTGTGGATCACAATCTGAAATGATGCTTTGGGGAACTCCGTGTAATCTAACTATCTCTCGGCAATATAACTCTTCCAGTCTGTCCAGAGAGTCTGCCGTTCAAATAGCTAAGAAATGTGTAGTTTTCGTCAATCGGACAACGATCACTCAAATCGCATCTTGGCCTCTCCTGGTCCTAGGCAAACCCACTATGAAATCATTAATAACGTGCTTCTACTTCCACTCAGAAATGGAGATCCTCTGAAGTAACCCAGCAGGTCTCAGGTGCTCAATCGTATCTTGCTGGCATACTAGGCACCTAGATACAAAATCTGCAATGTCTCTCTTCATCCCGTTCCACCAATAGGAACGCCTTAAGACCTGATACACCTTCAAGCTTGATTAAAAAGAAGAAGAGATCATCTTGTGAGGGTTTCTCCACCTCCAAGCTTGATTGAAAAGAAGAAGAGCACAGTGGAGCTTGATTGTTTGGATGTAGATCCTTGGATTAGTCACCTCAAGGAGGTTGAGACCAAGTAAATCAATGGAGTTAGCATTGTCTTGATTCTTAATTATTTTTGTCTATCTTTCTCTTGTGCTTTGGCTAATATTTTATAGGCAACATCCAAGAAAAGCTATTCAGCCCCCTCTAGCTAGACGCAAAGGTTCCAACAAGTGGTATCAGAGCCCGGTTCATTTCGGGAGAACTCACTGTCAACCGAAACATCAAGATGGTGTTTCAAGAGGGATACAGCACCGCACGACCACCATTCTTCGACGGCAACAATTTTGCTTACTGGAAAGGTATAATGGAGTATTAATTAATAAATGATATTGAAAATTGGTTTAGTGTTTTAGATGGTTTTGAGATGCCAAAGGATGAGAGGGGAGAACCTCTCCCAACTAAAAATTGGATAAAAGAGATCATGAAGAAGGCTCAAGCAAATATAAATGTCAGAACAACTCTACAATGTGGCCTTTTAAATGAGTAATTGAATAAAGTCGGAACATTCAACTCTGGCAATGATCTTTGGGAAAAGCTCATTGAGTTAAATGAAGGATCGAACGAATCAAAAAGAGCCAAGAAAGACCTCTTGGTGACTCAACTCTAATCCTTTACCATAAAGACAAATGAGACCATGAGTCAATTGCATGGTAAATTTAAAGAAATCGTCAATGAGATTCATGTGATAGGTGAGAAAATTGAAAATAGGGATCTAGTAAGGTATATGCTTCAATTCTTCTCTAGAACCACTTTATGGGCTTTGAATAGTTGATGCTTATAAAGTCCCTAAGGATCTTTCTTTAGTTAAGCTTGATGAATTATTTTGTGAATTTGAACTTCATGAACAAGCTAACGTATCTTCCAGAGAAAAGAGTATATCTCTTATTGTAGAGAAAGAGAGGAAGAAGAAGAACGACAAGAAGAATGATTCATACTTATCATCAGATTTAAAAGAATCAAGTGACTCAATGGATAGTGATCAAGTGGTGTATATGGTAAGGATGATGAGGAAAGCATTTAAAAGTTTTTCTTCTAACAAAACTCATGGTAGGAAAAATTCAAGAAGCAAAAGTAGGACAAGAAAGATCATATGCTACAATTGCCATGATGAAGGACCCATAAAGGATAATTGCCCACTATTGAAGATGAAGGAGGAGAAGAAGAAGGAAGAAAAGAAAAAAACAAAAAAAAAGACAAGAAGGTTCAAAACTTAAAGGCAACATGGGATGTTTCTTCGTCATCGGAAGAAGAAGTACACCACGTATCCCATTTTACTCTAATAGGAATTGAAGACATAGCCTACATATCATCTAAAGATGAAAGTGTTAGATCGATAGAATATGATAGAAGGGGGGTGAATATCATAAACCGTTTCGGATTTAGAGAGAGAATGCATAGCGGAAAATTAACACGAAAACCAAACGCGAACATAAGGATTTACTTGGTTCGGAGTCGCGGTCGGCTCCTACTCCAAGGCCCACGGTCGTTGACCGATTACTGCGGGCAATTCTATATGTGCGTAAAATGTTTACAGCAGAATATCACAGTTGTTGTACAGTAAACTGAAACTTAAAACTCTTCGTTACCGACACCCGTTATGGATTGTACTTCGGAGCAGAGGGTCGTCGTCGACACTTGTATCTTGAGATGGGAGGTTTCCGAAGCAGAGCGCTTGAGTCGAAGAGCGTATTGGAGTTTGAAGAATGCATTTGGAAGCCTTGGGGGTCGAGCCCCTTATATAGTGCACTTGGGGGCGCCCGGGACGTTGGGGGCGCCCTCCACGTGTCACTTGATCCGGTAAACTCTCCGTCAGCCATTATCCCTCCAGGACCGGGCTGAGGTATGACGGGGGCGCCCGGGACGCAGGGGGCACCCGGGTTGACTCGGTCCGCTGGCTTGAACTCTATCCAGTTCGTTAGCTTGGACCCAGGGCGCCCGAGGCATCCGGGGCGCCCGGGAGCATGGGGGCGCCCCGCCCAGTGAGCTTCCGAAGTGTATTATTGCTCAACTCTTGTTTGGCTTTTACCTGGAGCGCCCGGGACCTCCCGGGCGCCCAACCCAACTACTGCCTCTCTTCTTTGAGGCGTTCTGAGCTGTAAAAACTCTTTCCTTCGGTCCTGCATCCAGGGTTAGTACCAAACATGATAAAGCAAGTATGTTAGTGAGTCTTACAATCGTAGCTGTCTTGGTTCTGACTTTGGGTCTTCCAAAATGGAACCCTAGGTCGAACCGACGCATACTGTTCCCTCGACGGGGAACACGTCCTTACCTACTCCTCTCAAGAGAATTTACCTGTTGCCAACTGGCTCCTCCGATTGGACTTTTGCCCAGCAGTCCTTTGCCAGGTGCCTAGCTGTCCTTCGCCAGGTCTTCGGTACCAGGCAGTCCTTCGCCTGGTGCCCAGCAGTCCTTCGCCAGGTCTTCGGTTCCAAGCAATCCCTCGCCTAGTGCCTAGCAGTCCTTCGCTAGGTCTTTGACTCCTAGCAGTCCTTCGCTAGGTGCCCAGCAGCCCTTCGCCAGGTCTTAGGGTTCTGATGCCTAGCAGTCCTTCACTAGGACTTCGGGTTTCAATGCCTAGCAGCCCTTCGCTAGGTGCCTGGCAGTCCTTCGCCAGGACTTCTTTCTGCACACTCAAGTAACTTTATTAGATCACAAATAGTACTTATCTTTGAATCCTTTGCCAATATCAAAACAAGGTTCCATATGGTGTTTCCTGCACCAACAGAAAGAGCTCAAGTGAAGATGACGAAGGGATCTCAAGTCATGGGGGAGGTCAATCATCGGATTCGGACGTCTTGGTAAATGAGGTATACAATCTACCCACTACCACTTTAGTAAAAATTATTTCTAGCACCAATGATAATTTGTTTAAGGCTAGAAAAAAATTAAGTGTTTAAAAAATAAAATTTGCATGTTAAAAGAAAAATTAGAATCCATGACACTTAAGAATGATATGAATACTTCCTCTTCTTCTAGTTTAAATGATTCATATTTAGAAGAGGAAAATAGGGAATTAAGGGAAAAGGTGGATAACCTTAGTAAAGCTCTTAGAAAATTTAAAATTGGCTCTAACACCCTAGACATGATTATTAAGGGTCAAAGAGCATGATTCAAGAAAATGGGTTTAGGATATAATGATTTTAGCAATGAAAAGACCTATCATTGCCTATTTGCTAGAGGACAATCAAAAACCAAAAATCCTAGATAGAAAATGGATTCCCAAGGAATATTTGGTCAACCCAATTAAGAAGCATTTCTATTGGGAGCCAAAATCAATCCTCAAGGGTTAGAGGATTTAGGGTTAGTCAACCACATTGTTCAAACTTCAAATTTTTGAAAAATGGTTGACTTAAGACCTTAAGGGGAAGCACATAGCCTAAATATAATTCATGATCAAATTGGCTAAGTAGAGATTACCTTCACTACATCTCATATTGACTTGATTTATACTTTTATTTATGCATGTGAGATGATAAGATGATTCTCATATTTCACATGTGTTTATGGTATTTTGATGGTTATGAAATATATCATTTTAGCAATAATCGACCAACTATGGAGAAAGTAAATGTTTAATTAATGGACTTCTTACCCATAAATCACAGTTAGATATTTCAAATATTTTGAAAATAATTTTATGATTTGCTTACTGTGGTATAGATTTGAAAAACACATGATTTCAAAACTAGGGATTTAGTGTAATATAAAATTGGAAGTTTTCATGTTTTTGAGTTTTGGTCAAAATTCAAATATATTTGGAGTTTTCATGAAAATATATTTTTTTCCTATTAGAGAATATCAAAAGAAATATGTTTGTAAAATTTCATAATTTTTTGAATTTTATAAAATTTTTAATGGATTTCTGAATTTCAGCTCAAAAGGTTGAAATTTGAAATTGATTAGTACTAGTTGACTAGTGCAGAGGACTAGTCGACTGAGAACTCTGTGGAAGTATTTTTTAAAGAGGTCAGTCGACTGATATCTGTCTTAGTCAACTGATACCTATGTTTTTTGGTTTCTGCTTATTTTTAGAACTTAAAATCGTGTTTTCACTTGATGTCATATGTTAGAACTGATTTGTGCAATCTTTTTGATGGTGTCAAAGGGGAGAATTGAAGGGTTTAAATTAGAACTTACCTTATTTTCATGTTTGTGCCAAATTTGAAAATTATGAGATAGAGCATAGGTTAAGGGGGAGTTTGGATATTTTTAATACTCTATGTGAAACTATGTTTTGTATTTTCAAAATTATTAATTTTGTGCCTAATATAAACATATTGTCACACATCAAAAAAGGGGAGATTGTTGGTGCAATCGACCCATGTTTGATCGGTACGATCATGGGTTGAGTGCGAGGCAGACTCGGTAGCTCCTCTGGAAATACATCCGAAAATTCTCGAACCATTGGAACGTACGAGGGCTGAGTGTTGCTGCTATCGTCAGCACTGATAAGTGATTACAAGAAAACCTGATAGCCCTACGATAGCAGTCTCTGTGCCTGAAGCGTAGAAATAATTAATGTGCCATCATCCCCGATGCTGATGAAATCCCACAAGGGTTGGTTCCGAGGTTGGAATGTGATCACCCTCATCCGTCAATCAACAATTGCATGGCAAGCTGTCAGCCAGTCCATGCCAAGGATGATATCGAATTCCACCATCTTGAGTGCTAGGATGTATACTAAAAGCCTACCTTTTGTATGAACATCTATTTTGGAATAAGAATCACATGGTCATTATTTCTATTTTATATTTGTTATATATGCTATTGTCCTTTACTTTACATTATAGATACATGGTGTATGGTATCACACAGAAGATCATGTTAACAGTCCCTTGTAAAGTATAAGTAGTGGCTCACAACCGAGATGGATTTAGACAAACCATTGGAATGGTTGTAGTGTAATTTGGTATTAGTCTATCTTGACTATAGAATTACACTAGTACACTTTGTGTGTATTGAGCGGGACCGATTAGAGGAAATTTGATTTATACTGACTATATAATCAAATCAGACCTCAGAAATTTTGATGTACATGCTCTTAATCCCGATATAATAATAGGCATATGTAATTAATATCTATTTCTCTAATTTACCTATGGGCAAGATTTATTCGTTAAATCAATAGGCCTAGTAAATTGGGAAATAATATTTTTACATGGTGTGCCGTTGATTATAGAAAGAAATCGTGTCCTAATGCGTTAGGATGCTGATGCCCCCTTGAGGAGCTCATAAAGTTCATTATGTTAATCCTGCAAGTGGACTTGGACCGACATGATAATAAGGTTGAGTGGTACTACTTTTGGAGTTAGATATTAATTAATTAAATTATCAGTAATTTAATTAATTAATGGGCATGCAAGATCTTAAACACGGGGAGATTATGCACACATAATATGGTGGAGCCCATATTTATTTATGGGGTTGGTGCGGTAATTCAATGATAACCCATTAGTGGACCGGATTATCATTAATGGGTCGGGTTTATGATCCATTAGGAAACCAAAACCAACTCCTCCTCATGGTCCCTATTGTAGCCTATATATACCTCATGAGTCATGAGACCAAGGCCATAACAATTAACCTAAGCCCTAATTATCCTCCCCCTCTCACTCTCTCTCTCTCTCCTAGGGTTAGGCGGCATCAGCAACAAGGGGAAGGAGGTGGTCGGCTATACAAGAAGAAGGGAGGAAGATCCTTCTTCTTCTCTTCATCTTCTTCTTCTCTTCTTCCATAGTGGTGTGTGGCATCAACAACAAGGAGAGGGGCTCTCTTTGGTGGCTTGCGGCACCGGCTAGAAGCAAGGAGAAGGTGGCGCAAGGGTTCAAGGAAGGGAGAAGGAAGATTAGTTCTCTCTTCTTCTCTTCTTCTCTTCTCCTCTTGTCCTTCTCTTTTCTCCTTGGGTGTGTGTGACCTAGAGACAAGGAGGGCTGCCAGTGCAAGCACAAGAGAGAGCTTGGGTGTGGTTTGGTTGGCGCAAGGAAGGAGAGTCATCTCCTCTTGGCCAGCACAAGCAAGAGGAAGGAAAGGGCCTTGGTGGCTTCGTTTCTTGGAAGATCGTAGCCCACACGACGTCCAAGAGGAGAATAGGAATACGATAGAAGATCAAGAGGTAAACAAGAGGTATAAATCTTGTTCTTGTTCTAGTTTAAGCATTGTATTCATTGTATGTCATGGACCCTGAAGATAAACATAAGAACCGGCGATCCAATCATAATCTATTCGGCGGCTAATTGATAAAAGGAGTTAGATTGCTTGAACAACTAGTTTCTTCAAGCGATCACTCAAATCGAATAGCATGATGATGAAAAAGGTCGTTCGGAAAGTTTTCTTTCCATCCGGATTAATTTTAATTAATAAAATTTTAATCCAGGGGCATGGAGAGAATCGCATCCGAACAGGAAGAAACCAACATTGAGTACCAATAAATCTATCATGAGAGTATTACTACTATTGTCCAATGGACATACTCTGACCCCCTAAGTGATACCCAAGCTCTCACCGGATGATAAAGATATAGATAATTGTTGTAACCTAGGGGTAGGTACTCTACCAACTCTTCTCATGAATATCCACGATATGAAGGAAAATGCACTACTCGTATCATCCAATCCATCATCCCGCTACGCCTCCTCTCTAGAAACTGCATAAACTCGTCCTATCTCAAGCGGAGGCGGTGGCACTACTGGGTACTGCTAAGGCTGTGGCTGAGGCACTATCAACCCCCAAGTCTGATGAGGCTGATGCACTATAGGTTGATAAGCTACATAAGTCTAATGCTATGGGATAGACTAGTGTTGGGGTCTTGAGGCAGAACACTGCAATCCAACTAGGGTGCAGTTAGCCTCCCGTCTATGCACATAATCAATAGTTGTTGAAGGGGCATCCTGTGGTTGATGGAAAGAAAGCTGAAACATCCATCTCTTCTCTAAGATCCTGACTGCCCGGAATGTCCACCCTGACCAGTAGCTCTAGTCTTCTCGTTCTGTTGGTGCAGAATGCACCTTAGTCAAACCTGTGTTTTGATAATGGCAACATAGGTCAAAAGTTAAGTCTTTCTTGTTTTCTAACAAGTTAATCTAGTGTACAGTTTCAAGCCCTAGCGAAGGACTGCTAGGCACTAGTGAAGGACTGCCAATTTCAAGCCCTAGCGAAGGACTGCTAGGCACTGGCGAAGGACTGCCAGTCTCAAGCCCTAGCAAAGGACTGCTAGGCAACTGGCAAAGGACTGCCAGTTTACAAGACCTGACAAAGGACCGTCAGGCAAAAGTCCAACCAAAGGAGCGGTTGGCATCAGGTAAATTCTCCCGAGAGGAGTAGGTGAGGACGCGTTCCCCGTCGAGGGAACAGTAGGCGTCGGTTCGACCTAGGGCTCCATTTTGGAGACCAAAGTCAAAACCAAGACAGCTAAGGCTGTATAAAATAATAATTAATTATTTTATTGTGTTTTGGACTACCCCTGAATGCAGGACCGAAGGAACGTGTGTCTGCAACTCAGAGAGCCTCATAGGAGTGAGGCAGCAGCTGAGTAAGGCGCCCTGAGTGTCCAGGGCGCCCTCAAGGTGAACCAGAACCAAGCGAAGCAAAATGAGCTTCAGTTGCTTACTGGGCAAGGCGCCCTCAGCAGCGAAGGCGCCTTCATCAACGAAGGCGCCCTCAGCAGCCAAGGCGCCTCCAGCCCAAGCCTGCAAAGCTCAAGCTTTATCCACAGCCGAGTTTTCAGCGCGGAAGAAGTCAACCAAGGCGCCCTCTACGACCAAGGCGCCTCCATGGTCAAACTTAATCCCTGTTCGAGCGGGATAGAAGTTGACCGAACGATCTGCGGATCGCTTGACACATGGCAGGGCGCCCCCGACGTCCAGGGCGCCCCTGGGTGCTATAAATAGCACCCAACGCCCAAGCCTTCAGCATCAACTTCATTCCAAAGCTTCCACGCTCTTCTACGCTCGCGCCTTGCTCCAGAAACGCCTCACCTCGAGCCAACGACGTCCCGCTGCCCCGAAAAGAATCGATACACTCCGGACGTCGGTAACAAAGAGCTTAATATTTTATTATTATTTTATTGCACTCTCTTTGTAATTGAAATCATAGTAACCTATTTGCGCGAATATAGAATTGCCCAAAGTAAACGGTCAACGACCGTGGGCCTTGGAGTAGGAGTCGACACAGGCTCCGAACCAAGTAAAAACCACTGTGTCTTTGTGCTGTGTCTCGTATTTTTATTTCCGCTGTGCACTTACTCTTAGTTTTCTGAAAAAGAGCGATTTCCGATATTCACCCCCCCCCCTCTATCGGTTTTTCACGATCCAACAAGTGGTATCAGAGCGGGGTTTTCAAACTTGGTGCAACCACCAGTTTGAAATTTTTTTTTCGGATTTTTTTTCGAATTTAATTAATTCTTTTTATTACTTAATTATCTTTATCCCGCATTGCTAATCCAAGACCAAGTCTTGGGACACCTTTGTTTGTAAGTTTCCTTTTACAGAACAAATGTCTATGCAAGAGGGATTCAGCACCGCTAGACCTCCACTCTTCAGTAGAGAAGACTTTTCCTACTGGAAAAGTCGCATGGAGGTCCACCTGAAAACTCAGGTGGACATGTGGATCATTATCCAGTCCGGTCTGGAGATCCCCCGAAATGAGGAAGGACTTCCACAAAGCTACTTTGAATGGGACAACACTCTAAAGCGCAAGATAGAGGCCGACGCAAAAGCAACGCAAACCCTACAATGCGGGCTGACAAAGGAAGAGCTGAATCGAGTGGGCTCTTTCAACAATGCAAAGGAGCTATGGACAAAACTAATTGAGCTGCACGAAGGGACTTTGGACACCAGGATCAGCAAGAGGGATCTACTGCTGAATAAACTCTACACTATCAAGATGGCCGACAACGAAACAGCAGCCCAGCTCCACGCACGAATCCAGGAGGTAATGAACGGTCTTCACACAATAGGTCACAAGGTTGAAAACTGTGACCTAATAAGGTATACTCTAAACGCCTTTCCTAGAAACACCTTGTGGGCATCTATGGTAGATGCATACAAGGTCTCTAGAGATCTTTCTAAAATAAAATTAGATGAGTTGTTTTCCGAACTAGAACTGCACGAACAAACTAACTCAACTATGGTCGAGAAAGGTATTGCTTTCATTGCAGGAAAAACTGGAAGGACAATGAAGAAGAAGCCTGAACCTGAACCCGAGTCTAACTCTGACTCAGATTCAGAAGACGAAGAAGGAGAACAAACTAAGCTGGTCCGGCTCGCTCGAAACTACTACAAGGAGCTGAAGAACCGAACCAACAAAAGGAAAATCGGTCGAAGAAAGGACGAACCAGTTGAACCCGCGAACAAGCCTAATGTGACCTGCTACGAGTGCAAGAAAAAGGGTCACTACAAGTCAGAGTGCCCTAACCTAAAGGAGACAAAAAGGACAAGAAGAAAGAAGGCACTGTAAGCAACCTGGGACGAGTCTTCCTCAGAAGAAGAAGATGAGGCACCCCAGTCCAATCTCCTAGCTTTGACCGCCTCAGAAAAAGTCGAGTCAGAATCAGAACAAGAAGACGGCGAGCTGACCTTCACAGAAGACGGAGAAATAAAGGTAACTGGTTTTAATAAATTGCAATTAAGTGAGTTGATTTCTTTTCTTTCTCGAGACTTGGCTAAAGCCAAACTCCGAGTCGAATCCCTCCGACAGGAAGTAAAACTCCTGAAAGAGGGAGCTGACTCTAAACCCTTAACCGAGAAGGTTCAGGAAGGAACTTCTATTCAAGTTGAAAAACTTGAAAAGGAGAACTCCTCCCTGAAAACTCAGGTTAAGGAATTTAGAACAGCTTTAGAACGATTTATATCTGGTTCCAAGGGTCTTGACATGATCCTTGGAAAACAGAAATCAGTTCTAAATCGATCCGGACTTGGCTACCGAACCAAATCCCGACAAAGATCATATTTGTCTGTACTGAATCAGTCCAGAGGAAAAATTCAGGCATGGGTACCTAAACTGTGCCTGAACAAACCAACTGGATCAAATCAGTATTGGATCCCCAAGGACAAGATTCACATCTTGCCTAACCATCACTGTGGCTTTAGTCCTGGGGGAGCCAAACTGAAAACTATTTTCATTATTAGATAAACTTGTTATTATTGATTTAAATTGCTTGATTGTTTGCCTGTTTACTTAATTTCTGCAATATATCATGCTTACACTTAGGCTAGCTTAAGGACCAAACAAACTTAACTGAAATTTGAAAACATAGTATTGGTTGGAGGTGAGATGATAGTACGTTGGGGAAATCAATTCTAATAAGATCAAGTTTACTTGGTCTCTTTAGACTGGTGAAACCAGCCGAAGCTACCGATCCAAAAACCAAACTAGTTAGACCAGAAATTTTTCAAAAAATAATTTTGAAAATGAAATTTCATTAAAAGGCTTTGTCAAGGAAAGGGTGGATGATCCCATAAGGCTTCGGCCAAAGAAGGCCTATTGCCTCGCCAAGACCTGGAAGCCAATTTTTGAAATTCAAATTCAAATTATTTTTTTTTGTCAAATTCGAATCTAACACAAAAATTCAGTTATTTATAGATTTGAATATCTTTTCAAAATTACTTAAGTTTTCAAAATTTAAATTGTTTTCAAAATTTTTCAAAAATAAACTATCAAACCCTGTCTCACAAAACCTATAAGGTTAACGTGATTGAGAACCCTAGATTTGGGTGAGACAGTAAAATTAAGACTAAATTATGATTCCATTTATACCTGTGTTTGCAGTAAAATTCTATATCTCAAACCATGGTCAACATAGTCAAATCATGGTCAACATAGTCAAACCACGGTCAACACAGTCAAACCACGGTCAACATAAGTCAAACCATGGTCAACATAGTCAAATCTGGTCAAATGCACTCCCTTAGGGTTGAAACCTAGATCTTAGGGCGCCCAAATCCGTTTGGGCGCCCCAAGGCTGGTCAAAAAGTCCCTCTGCCACTGCACGCTGACCAGGGCGCCTTGGAGCTTCAGGGCACCTTCGTATACCCCTTTATTGGTCAAAAGCTGCCAAAAGGCAGCTGCAGCTCTGGGTATAGGCGCCCTCTCCAGTTAAGGCGCCCTCCCACAGTCCTTTCACGGCAGAAAGCTGCCGAAAGGTAACTGCAGGCTGGTCAAGGCGCCCTCACTGGTAGGGGCGCCCTCACCAGTCAAGGCGCCCTCCCGGGAAGGGCGCCCAAAACCGCCTATAAAAAGGGGCTCCCTTCCCCTTCTTCTCTTCACACCCAATACACTTCTCCTCCTACACTTTCTACCTTCTAACCCTCTCAAGCTATCAAGCTCTCATCTTCAAGAATGCCTCCCCGAGCAATGGACGAGGAAGTCGAGTACGACGTCGCAGATATAGCAGCAGAAGCCCGAGCCCATATAGACGCTCCACCGACACTCTACGAGAGAGTGACCCGTATGGAGACACAGATACAGAGTCTCCGAGAGGAGGTCGAGGCTTATCATATAGAGCAGATGGACTCTCGCCGAGCTGATAGAGAGATAACTGATGCACTATTCTTAGAGATGATGGCACGATTCGATTCATGGCAGCCGGGTCCATCTGATCATCCCGGTCCTTCGTCTTAGATTTACTTCGCATTGCACTCGTAACTATCTGACTGCCCCTACTCAGTAGGGTTGACTTGTGTTTGACTGGTTGACTGTATTTGAACCTTGATTACCTGCTTTATTTTCTGTTGATTGAATTATGAATACTTAGGATTGTGCTTTGTAGAATAGGTTAAAGTTTTCTTAAAATTGGTTTTAAAATAGAATTTGAAAAATTGCTTTACTCAATTTCAAAATCAGTTTTCATTTTTTTTCTTTTCTCGACTTAGTGTTATTTTTATTTAAAAACTACCCCTTTTTAAAATTAGGGCTTTTTCGAAAATGGACCTAGCCTAGGCCCTAAATGTAGAACTGCATGCACCTATAGACTTAGAAGCCAGCATCTCACAAGCACCTTAGGGTACTTTTGATTGATAACCTAGAAAGGGTTGAGATGCTTAGGTCTTTGCCTTAATTCAAGATGCTTTAAGTCAGTGCATCTGCAGTAATTGGGGCACTAAATACAACTTATACAGCAATCATGTTAAGTGTCAAGCTTAGAAAATCTAACTTGAACAGAAACACTTAACTTGACTAACCCTAGCAAAAACTACTGTATATTGTTGGGACCGGGTGCATGTCGACAAGGATACGAGTTCGTAAAATTTTAAATTTTTACGTGCAGCGGAAGAGTTTGCATAAAATAATTTCCTAAATTATTTTAACTTCGTATCTAGCATGCAACCTTATAGTGTATCGACATAATCATGCAATAATATTTTGCGGAAAAGTAAACTAATTTACTTTTATACCTCGCGTAACTTGAAGAAAGGGACGAGATCCAACCGTAGCGTCCCTTGGAAGCTTCGCCTCTATTCGCGTCCACGCCGAGTTCTCTTCGGGATGACTTCGCAAAGTCACGAGTTTTGTGCCGACGAGAACTACTAGATTCTCGAAAGGCACAACTAGAAGGTTAAGAGAAAAATTAGGAAAACTAACCAACAAGAAGTAACGGAATCGAATTCCGAGAGGAGAGGAGTCGCTATCCGCTTCTTCTTCTTCTTGTTGTGGTTCTTCTTCTTCGTATAGCTCACGGCAACCCTAGGATGCGCCGGCCCTAGGGTGTGAGAGGGAGGCGCCGGCCCTAAGCAAGAGGAAGGGCGCCGGCCCTAATGGGAAGGAGAAGAGGAGGAGGAGAGAAGAGAAGAGAGAGAGGGAGAGAATAATTAATCTCTTAATTATTTTCGTTAGGAATAAGGGCTAGCCTTTGGTTCCTTTATATAGTAGCAACTCCTTTGCTAAGTCTCCCTCTAAACCGAATTAACGGAATTAGTTATAAGAAATTTATCTTATAAATTTTCTTATTGCTTATTCCTTTTAAGCCTAGTCTTATTATAAACAATTTATAATAAAACAAATTAGTTATCATAAGAGATTTATCCTATAAATTCTCTTATGAATTTTATTATAACTAACTTTATAATAAAACTAATTATTTATCATAAGAAATTTATCCTATAAATTCTTATGAATTAATTCCGTTTAAACCAAGTCTTTATTATAAACTAATTTATAATAAAAACTAATTCTTCTTCTCTTTAAATTATGGAATAAATTTTATAAGAAATTTATAAACTTTCTTATTATGGATAAATCAATTCATAATTGATTTTATAAAATTAAAATAAACCCAATTCATGGATTATTTTAATCTTCCATAAAAGAATAAATTTCTATAAATTTATTTATATAAATTTCTTTATACAAATTTATTTATCCATAATTTATAAAATAAATCCGCTGGATTTATCTTATTAATTAAACCAATTAAATTGGTTTATTCTCCTCTATTTGGCCGGCCACCAAAGAGGGTTTAACACCCTCTTTGGCCGGCCAAAACCAACCCGAACCGCCGCGAATTAAACTCATTTAATTCGCCCAAAAAGCCTTCAAAAGACTTAGCCATTTTTTAGCTTCCATTGCGCCTCTGACTAACTCAGATTCGACTTATTTCTCTTGATCGGAAAATCCAATTTTCAACTCGTTTTAAATCCCTCGGATTACTCGTAGTGCGTGTGACTAAATAGGCTTTCGATTTATGTTGGCCGTCTATAATCAACAAATTATAGAACGATCATGAGTGGCACCTAGTAGTACATCATGATCCCCAATTAATCGAAAGATCAACGGTTTGACCTCAGAAGAAATTATTCTGAAACCCTTCAGCAGCTCTAATGAATCGTGCCCCATTCCCTTCACCACCTTATACCCACTTGGTTCAGGACACGGTCTATGGTGTCAGTCCCCACTAGGCTGACTACGTCACACCTAGCCCAAGTAATGTCTTACTCGTCCTTTGGATTTCTAATTACTCTCATGTATTTTAGAGACTCTCACTCTAAACATGATATGCTCTGGCCAGAGGCTTTGAGTAACAATCCGACGATAGGCCTGGGTATACATCTCCTCGCAAGGAGTGGTGAATCCTTTGTAGGCTGTTCAAACATCTTCGGGCACTTCGGCTTATACCCGATCATCCTGGGTCCACACCTCCTTGGAGATGCTTGCTTAAGATGTCAAAGTATAAGTCTCCATGACCAAGATGACTTGAACACCGCAAGTCAAAGGAACATCGCACTTAAGCCGCAGTAAGATCTTCATTGACATATCTACATGTAGATTCCCATATGAAGTCTTACAGCTAGTCACTCCAATGAACTAGTTCCCTTAACTAGCATCCATGTTTATCTCCGGACATCCCAATGTCACCAGCCAGTGAGAATCAGCTGATTAGAGAATAACCCATGCTAGTCTCAACAGAATTGATAGTGTCCGTTTTTATCAATTCATCGACTAGGGATATTTTCAATACTTCACATTTGCGCATTTAGAGATAATCACTAGTTGTGATCTCATCACAAATTCTCTTATGCTGTGAGTTGTATTGCGGACATTCAGTAGATGAGTTTAAGATCCCAATCAAATACACAAGCATGTATACTCAAATAGTGAATTATCATTTATTAATATAAATGTTTTACAATCATAAGGCGATTGCCTTAGGACACTTCTCTCATATCACTAACAAACTCCCACTTGGCCTAATGCCAATCGCTACGGTATCCAATACCACAGGCTCTAACATGACCCTCAAACTTGCTTTGAGGCAAGGCCTTAGTTAAAGGATCCGCTATATTCCTTTCAGTGGGAACTCTCTCAATTTGTATGTCATTCCTACTTATAATCTCTCTGATCAGATGATAGCGGCGAAGCACGTGTTTGGATCGCTGATGAGACCTTGGTTCCTTTGCTTGTGCAATAGCTCCATTGTTGTCGCAGTAAACCGGCACTGCATCATCAATGGTTGGAACCACACCAAGTTCGGAGACAAACTTCTTGATCCAGACTGCTTCCTTTGCTGCTTCCGAAGCTGCGATATATTCCGCTTCCGTGGTGGAATCCGCTACGGTGTCTTGTTTGGAACTTTTCCAACTTACTGCGCCTCCATTCAAAGTAAATACGTATCCAGACTGCGATTTGGAGTCATCCTTATCTGTCTGGAAACTGGCATCTGTATACCCACGTATTACCAAATCTCCTTCTCCATATATTAGGAACACATCCTTAGTTCTTCTTAAGTACTTAAGGATTGTCTTAACAGCCGCCCAGTGATCCATTCCTGGATCCGACTGGTATCTGCTTGTGACGCTCAAAGCATACGATACATCAGGCCTAGTACATAACATAGCATACATGATAGATCCTATCGCGGATGCATAGGGAATCTTATTCATGCAAATCCTCTCGTCTTCTGTGCGCGGACACATAGACTTTGAAAGGTTGATCCCATGCCTGATGGGAAGGTAACCTTTCTTGGATTCCGACATGCTAAACCTTTTTAGCACTCGGTCTATATATGTAGACTGTGAAAGACCGAGCAACCGTTTTGATCTATCTCTATAGATTCTAATCCCAAGGATATAGGTTGCTTCTCCCAGGTCTTTCATGGAGAAAGTTTTGGATAACCAAATTTTAACTGTCTGTAAGACTGAAATATCGTTTCCTATAAGTAAGATGTCGTCGACATATAATACTAGGAATACGACTGCACTCCCACTAACCTTCTTGTACACACAAGGTTCGTCAGGATTTTGTGAGAAATCAAACTTTTTGATTGTCTCATCAAAACGGATGTTCCAGCTCCTAGATGCTTGCTTCAGTCCATATATGGATCGTCGAAGCTTGCATACCTTGGTTTTATCAACCGATGTGAAACCTTCAGGTTGTATCATGTATACGTCCTCAAGCAGGTTTCCGTTAAGGAAAGCTGTTTTCACATCCATTTGCCAAATCTCATAATCATAATGAGCTGCTATGGCTAGGAGCATCCGAATGGATTTAAGCATAGCTACTGGCGAATAGGTTTCGTCATAATCAATTCCTTGTTTCTGACGATATCCTTTTGCCACTAATCTAGCCTTAAAGGTAACAACATTACCTTCCATGTCGGTTTTCTTCTTGAAAACCCACTTGCACCCTATGGGTTTAATCCCTTCAGGTGGGTTAACCAAGTCCCATACTTGATTTTCGTACATGGAATCCATTTCCGACTTCATGGCTTCAAGCCATTTGTCCCTTTCTGAATTTTTCAGAACATCTTCATAACTGATAGGTTCGTCATCGCCAATGAGCAACACGTCGTTCGATTCACTTACGAGAAATCCGTATCTCTCTGGAATGTTGCGTGTCCTATCAGACCTACGAAGAGGTGGTGTAGTTTTAGGTTCAACTGATAGCTCATCATCATGAATTATCGGTTGTGGGCCTAGACTCGGTGTCTCTGTAATGTCTATTGGAGTTTCTTGAACTTCATCAAGTTCAATGCCACTCCCACTGTTTTCTTGTAAAAGAAATTCTTTTTCTAGAAATACAGCATGCCTTGAAACAAACACCTTTTGTTCCAAGGGATGATAGAATTGGTAACCCTTCGTTTCCTTAGGGTATCCAATAAATAGACATTTATCAGACTTAGCATCCAATTTGTCTGATACAACCCGCTTCACATAAGCGGGACAACCCCATATCTTAAGGTGAGTTAAGTGAGGTTTCTTACTATTCCAAATCTCATATGGAGTAGTAGAGACTACCTTGGTCGGGACTCTGTTTAATAAATAAACAGCTGTCTTAAGTGCATAACCCCAAAAGGATTTTGGAAGAGTTGCATGATTCATCATCGACCTAACCATGTCCATCAAGGTTCGGTTTCGCCTCTCAGATACACCATTATGCTGTGGTGTATATGGCGGAGTCCATTGGGATAATATCCCATTGTCCCTTAGATAATCTTGAAATTCTTGACTTAAGTATTCACCACCCCGATCGGATCGAAGTATTTTAATACTTTTGCCAAGCTGTTTCTCTACTTCATTTCTGAACTCTTTGAATTTCTCAAAGGCTTCAGATTTGTGTTTCATCAAGAACACGTACCCGAATCGTGAGTGATCATCGATAAAGGTGATGAAGTAGCTATAGCCTCCTTGTGCAAGAGTTGACATTGGTCCACATACATCAGTATGTATTAGACCAAGCAATTCTCCCACTGGATTACCTTTTCCGGAAAAGGGTAATTTGGTCATCTTGCCTTTTAAGCATGATTCGCATGTATCAAATGAATCGGGTTCAAATGATTCCAAAATTCCACATCGGTGCAATTCGGTCATGCGTTTCTTACTTACATGGCCAAGACGGCAATGCCAAGTGTAGGAGTCTATTCGATTATCTATTCGAGCACGTTTGTTGCTAACTTCGATATTGAAAACGTCACTGGATAAATCTAACGTGTAGATGCCATTGCACAAAGTTCCATTCCCATAAAGAACACCATTTAAAGTTATGTAACAACAATTGTTACTAAAAGTCAAATGATAACCTTTTTCATTCAAACATGAAATAGATACAATGTTCTTTATTAACGAAGGAACGAAATAACAATTATCCAGTTCTAAGATACGTCCAGTCGGGAGCTTTAGCAAGTATGTTCCGATGGCAACAGCAGCAATCTTTGCTCCATTTCCAACTCGCAAATCTGCTTCTCCCTTGACGAGTCTTCTTCTATTCCTTAGCCCCTGTATGTCATTACATATATGTGAGCTACACCCAGTATCAAGTACCCAGGTATTTGAGGAAATAGAGTGACATTCAATAACGAAGATACCTGAAGAGGACGGGGCATCGGATGCCTTCTTCTTCAAGGACTCAAGATAAACTTTGCAATTTCTTCGCCAGTGACCCTCTTTGCCACAATGATGGCAAGTGCCTTTTGGTTTCTTTTCAGTCTTTTTAGCCTTTTTCTTCTTTCCCTTATTCTGTTCTTTGGCCTTCCTCTTAGAACCTTTCTTCGAGGAACCAACTAACAGAACTGCCTTTTGTTCCTGCTTTACAGAAGGCTCTACAGACTTCAGCAGGTTGACTAACTCAGGAATGGTAGTTTCCAGCTTGTTCATCCGATAGTTCATCACAAATTGCGAATAACTTTTGGGCAAACAACTCAGAATTAAGTCAATACTTAGTTCATGATCCATTGCAAAACCGAGTGTGTTTAGTCGCTCAATGTACCCCAACATCTTTAGCACAAACTGCGAGGCGGAAGTGCCTTCCTGCATCTTAGTTGTGAAGAGGAGTCTGGAGACTTCGAACCTTTCGGATCTCGCCTGCTCTTCAAACAACTCATTAAGATGGAAGATGATGGTATAAGCATCCATATGCTCATGCTGCTTTTGCAGCTCAGGTATCATAGAGGCTAGCATGATGCAACTTGCAAGTTCAGAATCGGTCACATGTTTCTGATAGGCCACCAATTGGTCTGGAGTTGCATCTGCTGGAGGATTTGAGGGAAGTAGATTTTCAAGGACATAAGCAATCTTCTCTGCCTTGAGGACTATCCTCAGGTTTCGAAGCCAGTCCATGAAGTTAGGCCCAGTTAATTTGTTGGTGTCCAAGATGGAACGCAAATTCAGAGAAGACATGATCGAGTGATTAACCTAGAAATACAAATTGAGATTATGTGAGAAGATTTATTAAAGAATGTATCAACATACATAAATTAAATCCTATTTATTTTACGAATTGAGTCACCCTTATTATCAATTCGGGAGATCGTAGGAACATCTCCAAATAGGTTGATATCCAACCATAGATAAGAACAACCATGGCTGTGGCCATCAAGTTCTTCTTAGCTATGAAGGTAGGTAATTATACCGATTACACATCACATATATGTAACTATCACATTATGCTATCAACTAATTGAATGTTTGCATAAAACATTGGGTTGTTAACTCATTAACAAGTATGTATCATTATACATAGCACCCAACTGCACCTCTCTTTGCATCGACCTTGGCTGTGGCACAACAAATCGATGCTCCAAGCTTAAGGCTGACCCATTAATCAAGAAATAGTTTTAACATGGTTGGAGCTCATTCAACCGCTTAGTCAGGCTTGGATGTGTCCAACAACCAAAACTAATGATTGACCTCTGACTCGAACTATATTATTCATAAACTAATTCCATGGTTTGAACATGTTGAGGTTCAAGTCGGGCATGGATGTGTCCATCAACCCAAGCGAGAAACAAAACTCCGATTCTAACCATATTAATGGAAGGTGTTGGCCTTAACATTTTGTAAGGGGTTTTGGGTCTCATTCTCTTTAAGCACATTCATGACATAAAATTATGTCATGACTAACGATTTCCTTAATAAAGTATGTATGTGACTTAATTTATCAAGTCTCATGAATTAAATTAGGAACCGGATTTCCTAATTATAATTTCATACTTTATTAAAGGAATTGTTTTGGGAAACAATTTCCTAAATTGCCATAATTAATTTCGGAAATAATATGTTCAAGACTTTGATTTCTCTAAATCAAATCTTATTAAATTAAGAGACAAATCCCTTAATTCAACCACATATTATTTTCATGAAAATCTCATTTAAGAAACTCTATAGGAAACCATTTTCCTAATTAATTTTGGAGACAACAATATGTAAGAGCATCACCTCTTAA
>JAGFNQ010010018.1:0-11133 GCA_024364735.1 Boesenbergia rotunda
TTACTCTCTTTGTCTGATAATTTGAACGATCGATATTCACCCCCCTCTATCGATTCAATCTGATCCCACAAGTGGTATCAGAGCGGGTGGCTCAAACATGGTGCAACCACTAGTTTGAGAATTTTTTTTGGATTTTCAAATTTCAATTTTTTTTCACTCGAATCTTTCTCGTTAATCGAGGTTGGTGCAACACCACTCGATTTTCTTTCGTTATTAATATTCTTCCAACACTACTAATCCAAGACTCAGTCTTGGAACGAGTTTTTTTTAATATTTTTTCAGAAAAATTTTAATGGCCATGCAAGAAGGATACAACACCGCCAGACCCCCTCTTTTCAGTGGAAAAATATTTCTCCTACTGGAAAAGTAGGATGGAAGTCCACCTGAAAACTCAGGTGGGCATGTGGATAATTATCCAGTCTGGACTGAAAATTCCAAAGAATGCACAAGGCGTGGTGCAACACTATACCGAGTGGGACGACCCACTAAAGAAGAAGATCGAGGCCGATACAAAAGCGACCTAAACCTTGCAGTGTGGCCTAACAAAAGAAGAGTTGAACCATGTAGGACCCTTCAACAACGTGAAGGAGCTCTGGAACAAGCTGATCGAGCTGCACGAAGGCACTTCCGACACTAGCATCAGCAAAAGAGATCTGTTGCTCAACAGACTCTACACAATAATGATGCACGACGACGAGACTAAAGTTCAACTCCACGCCAGAATCCAAGAGCTGATGAATGGACTGCACACGATAGGTCACAAGGTTGAAAACCATGACCTAATAATGTATACTTTAAATTCATTTCTGAGAAACTCACTGTGGGCTTCTATGGTGGATGCCTACAAGGATTCAAGGAATTTATCCGAAATTAAATTGGATGAGTTTTTTTCTGAGCTAGAACTGCACGAACAGACTAATACTACCTTGGTCGAGAAAGGTATAGATTTTGTTGCAGGTAAAACTCAAGGAAAAGTTCCTAAGAAGAAGCCTCAACCAGCACCCGAGTCCGACTCAGACTCGGAATCAGAAGACAGCGAAGGGGATCGACCCAAATTGGTCCGGCTAGCTCGTAATTGCTATAAAGAACTCAAGTATCAAACGAGCAAGAAGAAATCAAGCCGAAGAAAGGAAGATCCAGCAGAACCTTCAACAAGCTAGAAGAGTAGAAACAACGACACCTGCTATGAATGCGACAAAAAGGGACACTTCAAGTCAGAGTGCCCCAACCTAAAGGAAACCAAGAAGGCGCACAGAAAAAAGGCTCTTCAAGCTACCTGGGACGAGTCATCTTCCAAATAAGAAGAAGAAGTCCCGCACGCAAATCTACTCGCCTTAACCGCCTCAGAAAACGTCGACTCCAGATAAGAATCGGAACCAGACGAGGACGTCAACACCGGAAGACTCACGATCTCGGAGAACGGACAAATCACTGTAAGAGGTTATTCAGAATATGAGTTATCTAAGTTAATTTCTTATTTGTCTCGAAACTTGGCAAAAGCCAAAATCCGGGTTGAGTCCCTCCGATAGGAAGTAAAACTCCTGAACGAGGAAGTCAACTCGAGGTCCTTGACTAAGTCAAGTGATGAAGGAACCTCAACTCAAGTCCAAAAGCTTGAGGAAGAGAATTCCTCCTTTGAAACTCAAGTCAAGGAGCTCAGAGTTGCCTTAGAATGGTTCACTTCGGGTTCCAAGGGTCTTGACATGATTCTTGGAAAATAGAAGTTCGTTCTCAATCGATCCGGACTAAGTTATCGAACCAAGTCGAGACAACGTGTTGGGTCGAGAAACACGATAGCGGGGGGGGGGGGGGGGGTGAATATCGTGAAAATCTTTTCGGATAAGACTAAGAGAAAATACGCAGTGGAATTAAAAACAAACACACATGGAACACAAGTATTTTTACTTGGTTCAGAGTCGCAGTCGGCTCTTACTCCAAGGCCCACGGTCCTTGACCGTTTAATGCGGGCAATTCTATATTCGCGCAAAGGTTTACAGATTTAATACAAGAATAGTGCAGTAAGTAAATGAATACACTTTTCGTTACCGACGCCCGGTGTGCATCGTACTTCGGAGCAGAGGGTCGTTGTCAACGCTAGAGTCTTGAGATCGGAGTTTGCCAGAGCAGAGCGCTTGAACGAATAGCTTAGAGGCGTTGGAAAGTTGTGTTGTTGAAGCCTAGGGGTCGAGCCCCTTTTATAGTGCTCCTGGGGACGCTTGACACGTGGCTTCAGATCGGAGAAACTTCATCCGCAGCTCGATCAGCGCTTATCCCTTCTGAATCAGCCTCTGGAGCTGACTGGGGGGCCCGGGACCTACCGGGCACCTAGCTTGACTTGGTCCGCTGGCTTCGTGGCTAATTTTGCTTCGACTCCTCTTTGGCTTTGACCTTGGGCACACGGGACCTCCCAGGCGCCTAGCCCAGTGTTGTTTCGAAGTGATTCTTGCTTTCTGCTTGTTTGTCTTTGACCTTGGGCGCCCGGGACCTCCCGGGCGCCTAGCCCATCTGCCTGCCCCTCTCCTTTGGGGCTTTCTGAGCTGCAGAAACACACTCCTTCGGTCCCTGCATCCAAGGTTAGTTCCAAAAAAACAAGGCAAGAATATTAGTCCATCTTTACAGCCGCAGCTGACTTGGTTCTGACTTCGGGTCTCCCAAATGGAACCTTAGGTCGAACCGATGCCTACTATTCCCTCGACGGGGAACGCGTCCTCACCTACTCCTCTCAGGAGAGTTTACCTTTTGCCAACTGGCTCCTCCGGTTGGACTTTTGCCCGATCAACTTGACGAGGCCTTCGTGCCCAGTCCTCGACCAGGACTTCGTGCCTACCTTCCGAGTAGGACTTCTTGCCCAGTCCTCGACCAGGACTTCTTTGCCTAGTGTATCTAGGGCTTCTTTCCTGCACACTTAATAAACACATTAGACAACAATAACATCTTAACTCTTGAACCCTTTGCCATTATCAAAACCCAGGTTTGACTTAGGTGCTACCTGCACCAACAATCTCCCCCTTTTTGATTTATGGCAACCCAGTTCAAAAAGTTAAGTTAAAGATACAGATAAGTAGGTAAAGTACCTGTAACACCCCGAAGTTTTAAAGTTCAGGATGAACTTTTTATAAGATATAGAGGATTGTAACACCCCGAAGTTTTAAAGTTCGGGACGAACTTTTTATAAGATATATAGGATTGTAACACCCCAAAATTTCACCATGAATAATGTTACGAATTCATGGAAAATTATTACAAAATATTATGTGAATAATATTGTGAATTCATGAAAAATTATTATGAAATATTATGTAAATAATGTTACGAATTCATGGAAAATTATTACGAAATATTATGTGAATAATATTGGGAATTCATGAAAAAATTATTATGAAATATTATGTGAATAATATTATTCATGGGAAAATTATTATGAAATATTATGTGAATAATATTGTGAATTCATGAAAAAATTATTATGAGATATCATGATGGATTTGGCTTAATAGGCTTTGATGTGGATTAGTGCAAACGGTAATAAAAAGAAAGTGTAGAAAAGAGGAAGCAAGGATCGAACCTTGAACCTCCTAGTTGCACTCACCATGTCTTAACCACTACACCAAGCATTGTTTCTTGTTGAGAGAATAAGAAACATGCTTGTTAAGCGTGTAATAGTGAAGAGACATGTCTCTTCATGAGAATAGTATAAATAAGAGAGGGAAGGGGTAGGAGTAACTTCCTCTTCTTCCTCCTCACTTTCTCCCACCCGAAATTCCTTCTTCTTCCTCTTCTCTTTTCCATTTTCAAAAAGTGCTTCCTAGGGTTCTAACCCTAGGGGATTGGAAGGAAGAAGACCCTCTAAGGATCTTGCCCTCTATTAGGGCCAAGGAGTCTAGAGAAGAAATAGTAAGAGGAACCATCACCTCTCCTTCAACCAAGGGTACCCTAAGAATCTAGGGAAGGTGAAATTCAAGTGAAAGGATGTAAGTATCCCCTCGCCTGCAGTGTAATGGTTATTGTATGTATTCTTCATGTTTTGCTTTTGGAAAAAGGGAGTCTTCCCTTTAGGTAAGTTTCGGCCACCCTCTTAAGGGGAGGCCTTGGCTACTTTTTGATGCATGAGGAGACCTTTGGGACTTAGGGTACATATGTATGATGATTTCCCATCATGTTGTGATAAGGAAAAGTAGGGTTATCCACCCTACAAGTTTCGGCCAAGAGGAGAAAGGTTAGGCTTTTTGGGTTGCTTGCTATCCTATGATGTGTCCATGATTAGTAGTGTAGATAAAGTGTTTGTGTAAATGTTTGTGTGAAGATTGGATGTCAAAAACCTAGCCTACCCTACCCTACAAGTTTCGGCCAACCCTAGGTGGATGAGGGTTTAAGGTTGTATGATTTTTCTTATGATATATCCATGCTTAATAGTATAGGTAAGGTGTTTGTGTAAATGCTTGTGTGGATATTTGAAGTCAAAAACCTAGCCTAGCCATCCTACAAGTTTCGGCCACCCTAGGTTAGGGTTTAGGGTTGCTGGATTTTATTCCCATGATGCATGCTATATATGATATGTGATGATTGTATGGGATGTACCCTATGAGATAGGCTTAGGGTTGCTATGATGATATGTATGTGCAAGTAATGTTTAAATGGAATATTGATTTGGAAACTAAATGTCCCTAGCATGTGATATTCGGCCAAGCATGAAATATTAGGTTTATAAAGGTTAAATTATCCTATGTGATATGATTATGTTAGGGAGATGATATGTGAATGCATGTGATGAACAAATGGAATGCTTGATTGGAAAAACTTGGACTTCCCTAGTGATGACTTTCGGCCAACCCTAGATTAGGGTTAGGGTTGCTTGATTTTCTCCCATGGTGCATGCTATAGTATGATATATGATATATATATATATATGTGATGCTTGTAGGGGATGTTTTGATGTCAAAAACCTAATCTACCCCTACCCTAGGACATTCAGCCCAAACCTTAGTTTAGGGCTAAGAATCATTCGATTAAACCATGAAGCATGCTACCACTTCCTATGATATGAATATGATTTATGTGACCAATCTTGTCATATATAAAATATGTTAAGTGGTTGAGTTATGATCCATGTATGAGCATGCCTTATAGCCCATGGGGCACCCTTATGAAATGCATGCTTTATACTAGGCTAGTTATCATGATTATGGATGCATACATATGCATAAGAATGAGCCCTGTAGGGCATGAATGAAGAAGGCTTAGGGCCTAAAGAATGCTTCCCTAGAAGGTTGGGACTAAGAGCATACTTTATGAAAATGAAGAACATGATAATTATTTTATTTTGTAATGGCTTGTACTATAGACTCTTAAAGCGAATCAAATGATTATGATACTAGGCTGAAGGACTTTTGAGAAGGCCTAGTAAACCCTAGTGGTTCGGGATTAGCTACCTCGTTCCTATTCCGGGGCGCGCGCAAAACATGAAGTACAAGCCGGGCCCTAATGATTATGCTATGTTCAAGTATTATGTTTATATGTTTTCAAAGAAACCTTCCTATGAAGTTAATATGCTTAGATGTTTAACATGCTTAAACACTTACCATGCTTGAATGTGATTTATTCTCTTATCTTTCTATGATATCCGATTTTGCGAGTAGGACAGGATCCTTACTAAGCATTTGTGCTTACTAGTTTATGTGTTGTCTTATGCTGCAGATCAGGGTAAGGGACACTTAAACTAAAGGAAGAGGCAGGAGAGCTGAAGATGTGTGGGGTGGTGGCTCGGGAAATAAAGATATTCATATCTACAATATTATGATTATGTTAACATTTCTTTAGTAATGAATGTTACACTTGGATTACTCATATACGTGATTTTATTATGAGTTGAACCTATCATGTTATAGGTTAGTTTTGAACAAGCATGCTTAGTACTTTGTTATTAGTACTTTAAGAAGAAAAAAAATTTTATACTAATGATAGTACGTGACCCCGCCCCGAGAGTAGATATAAGGGCGGGCGTCACAGTACCAAAGTTAATTTCCTCCCCTTGGAAGAAATCTCCCCCTAAGTCTAAAAGTGAAACGGTTTTTAGGTTTTTGAAAAAGTTTCTAAGTCTAAAAGTGAAACGGTTTTTAGGTTTTCAATACTTAGAAAATTTCAAGAGAAGGTTTAAGTTAGAAAACATTTTCCAAAACATATTTTGAGTTGGGCACTTAGAAAATTTTCAGGAGAATTTACAATTAACGCTTAGAAAATTTTCAACCAACCAAAGATTTAGAGTAAGTACAGCAAGTAATTTCGAAAATAATTAGATTTTGCACTTTAGAAAATTTTCTAAACTTATTCTGAGGTTTTAACACTTAGAAAACTTTCAAGCAGTTTTAAATACTTAGAAATATTTTTCAAGCATTTTAAATACTTAAAAATATTTTTCAAGCACTTTAAATATATAGAAATATTTTTTAAGCACTTTAAATATATAGAAATATTTTTCAAGCACTTTAAATATATAGAAATATTTTTCAAGCACTTTAATACATAGAAATATTTTTCAAGCACTTTAAATACATAGAAAAAAATTCCAGAAGATTTTCAGAATAAGTGCTTTAGAAAATTAACTTTCAAAAAGATCTTAAGTATTTAAGGAATTTTACTTTTTGAAAAAGGAGATAAGGGTTTTTTTAAAAACGGTTTAAATTTTTAAAAAAAATAAATTTTGAAACCTTCTTTTCTCTCCTTTCCAATCTCTCCCCCTTTGCCATATATCAAAAAAAAATATAGAAAAAATGAGTAATCACAGTCAGAGGTTGTACTGAACCAATTCTAACTTTTAAACTGGACCAAATTAATTTGAATTTTCATTTTCGGGTCCTGTCTAACCCAATTAGCTACTTACCAACTGTTATAAACAGTTGCTTTCGCTAGGGTTAGTCAAGTTAAGTGATCTGATCAAGTTAGATTTTTCTAAGCTTGACACTTAACCTGATTACTGTTAATTGGTATTTAGTTCCCCAATTACTGCAGATGCACTGACTTAAAGCATCTTGAAACAAGGCAAAGACCTAAGCATCTCAACCCATTCTAGGTTATGCATCAAAAGTACCTTAAGGTGATTGTGAGATGCTGGCTTCTAGATCTATAGGTGCATGCAGTTCTAGGGTTAGGGCCTAGGCTAAGTCCATTTTATGAAAAAACCCTAGTTTTGAAGGGGGTAGTTTTAAAAAAAAACTAAGTCAGAAAAATCATTTTAAATAAAATAATGAAAATAAAGAAATGATTTTGCAGAAAATAAAACCATTTTTTTAAAAAATATATATAATTAGAGCAGTCCTATTCTACCAAGCATAACCCTAACTGCCTTCTTAGTGAGCTGAACTCAGACTCAGGTAGGGGTTTGGTGAATATGTCAGCTAAGTTAGATTTTGAGTCTACATGCTTAAGGACTATCTCACCCCTGGCTACATGATCTCTTACGAAGTGGTGTTTGACTTCTATGTGTTTAGTTCTAGAGTGTTGGATTGGGTTCTTAGTTAGATTAATTGAACTTATATTATCAATGTAGACCTGGGTTTGGGTGTAGTCAAGCTGGAAGTCTTTAAGAGTGTGCATCATCCATAAGAGTTGTGCTACACACTCTCCTAAAGCAACATACTCAACTTCAGTTGTTGATAGAGCTAGACAGTGTTGCTTTCTGCTACACCAACTTACTAGACTATTTCCTAAAAGTTGGCAGCTTCCACTTGTACTCTTTCTATCTAGTTTACAACCAGCATAGTCAGAATCCGAGTATCCTGACAGGTCAAAAGTTAAGGTCCTAGGATACCAAATCCCTACACTTAGGGTGCCCTTGATGTATCTAAGTATTCTTTTTAGGGCTGCTAAGTGCGTTTCCTTAGCACAGGTTTGGTATCTAGCACACATTCCTACAGCAAAAAGGATATCAGGTCTGCTGGCTGTAAGGTAAAGTAAACTACCAATCATACTTCTATATAGTTTAAGGTCTACTAGTTTACCATCAGGGTCACTATCTATTTTTACATTTGTGGCCATGGGGGTACTTATGCTTTTGGAGTTATCCATTTTGAATTTTTTTATTAACTCCTTAGCATATTTGGATTGATGGACATAATTTCCATCCCTAGTTTGCTTAATTTGTAGATCTAAAAAGAAGTTGAGCTCGCCAACTAAGCTCATTTCGAATTCGTTTTCCATTATTTTTATAAATTCTTTTAAGAAATTTGAGTTGGTGGATCCAAAAATTATATCGTCAACGTAGATTTGGGCAATAAAGATTTCTTTTTCTAAGGTCTTAATGAACAGAGTTGAGTCAATTTATCCTTGTTTAAATTACTTAGAAATGAGATAGGTTGATAGACGTGCATACCATGCCCTAGGTGCTTGTTTTAGTCCATACAGTGCCTTATTGAGTTTGTAAATATGGTTAGGTTTTTCTAAGTCCTCAAAACCGGGGGGTTGTCCTACATAGACTTCTTCCTTAATAAATCCATTTAGAAAAGTTGACTTTACTTCCATTTGGTAGAGTTTAAATCCTTTATGGGATGCAAAGGCTAACAACATCCTAATGGACTCAAGTCTGGCTACTGGGGCATAGGTTTCATTATAGTCTAAACCTTCGACTTGACAGAACCCTTTGGCTACTAAGCGGGTTTTATTTCTAACTATTTCTCCTTGGTCATTTAGCTTATTCCTAAACACCCACTTAGTGTCAATAATGGATTTGCCCTCAGGTTTAGGTACTAGTTCCCAAGCGTGGTTCCTTTCAAACTGGGCTAACTCTTCTTGCATTGCTATGATCCAATCAGGATCAGGTAAGGCTTCCTCTATAGTCTTAGGTTCGATTTTCAAAATCAGTGCAATCTGACTAAGATTTCTATAGGAAGACCTAGTTCTGACTCCTAAGGTTGGATCACCCACAATTTGATCAGTTGGGTGGCTGAGTCTGAGTTTCTTGGTTTTTCTAGAACTTGGTTCAGCCTCAGGTCTGGCTGGACGGTTTGGTTCAGTATTTGGTTCAACTACTTGGGTTGGTTCAATTATTGGTTCAATTGACTCAATAGTTGGTTCAATAGTTAGTTCATTTAGGGGCTCAATTAGTGGTTCAATAATTTGTTCATTATCTTCGTGTTCACTATTTGATGGATTTAGATCTGGATTATCAGATTTTGAATTAATTTCCTCATCAAATATTAGATTTGTTGTTTCTTCAATTTTGTTAGTTTGTTTGTTGTAAACCCTATAGGCCCTATTTGTTGTTGAATATCCTAAGAAGACCCCTGGGGTTGACTTAGACTGGAATTTACCTAGATAGTCCTTGGTGTTTAGGATATGGACTTTGCACCCAAAGACCCTTAGGTAATGTAGGTTTGGAACTCTATGGTAGTATAATTCATAGGGAGTTTTATTATGTCGTTTGTTAATTAGGATCCTATTTTGGATATAGCAAGTCGTACTAATTGCTTCTGCCCAAAATTGGTTAGCTAGGTTGAATTCATTGAGCATAGTCCAAGCGGCTTCCTGTAGGTTCTATTTTTCCGTTTGACTATCCCATTTTGCTGGGGGGTTCTTAGACACAAAAATTTGTGTACATATCCGTTTATTTTACAAAATTTCTCGAACCGTTGATTCTTAAACTCTCCCCCATGATCACTCCTAAGTTTTTTGATTTTGCTATCATTTTGATTTTCAATTAACTTACAAAAATCAATAAATAGGTTTAGGGTTTCATCTTTAGTCTTTAGGAATCTAACCCAAGTAAACCTAGAGTAATCATCGATAATTACTAAGCAGTATCGGTTTCCGCTTAGTGACTTGGCTCCATGCGAATCAAATAGGTCAAGGTGTAGGAGCTCAAGTGTGGTTTGAGTTAGGTCTGATCGAATTTATTTGTGATTAGACTTGGTTTGTTTACCTTGGTTGCATGATTAACATATTAAGTTTTCATGGTTCTTAATTTTAGGTATTCCTTTAATTAGGCCAAGTTGGGTGATTTTTGAAATTAATCCAGATTAGTGTGACCTAATCTCCTATGTCAGAAGGTTTGATTCTTCTAACTGAGTTAAGAAGCATTTAGGTTCCACGGGTAGGTTTATACTGTAGACATTATTTTTCCTAGTGCCCCATAAGCATAATTTCTGAGTCTTGCAAGTTTCTAATCAGGCAGTTAGAGTTGGTAAAGGTAACTATATAGCCAGTATCACACAATTGACTTATACTAAGCAAGTTAAATTTAAAGTTTTCAACCAAAAGTACCTTTTTAATGACAAAATCAGATTTGAGTTCAATGTTACCTGACCCAATGACTTTGAGTGTAGCATTGTTGCCAAATGCTACTGAGCCTAGGTTCTTGAACTTGAGTTTGGTGAATTTCAATTTGTCCCCAGTCATGTGTCTGGAGCACCCGCTATCCAACATCCATTGGTCCAAATCTTTATGTTCCTACACATAAAGAGTTTGTTGATTTGGATCCAATTAGAATCAAGGATAGCCTAAATTGATTTTCACAACCTAGTCTGTCTCACCCAATCTAGAGTTATCAATCACGTTAACCTTATGGGTTTTTGTGAGACAGGTTTTAATAGAAGTAAAGATTTTATTTTGAAAAACTATGATTAGTTTTGAAAATTAATTAATTTTGAAAAACCAATTAATTATGTTTTAAATTATTTTTGAAAAAATGGTTGAATCTAAGATTAATTGAAATCTGTGTTAGATTCAAATCTGACAATAGTAAAGTGAATTTGGTTTTCAATAATCGGCTTCCAGGTCTTGGCGAGGCACTAGGCCTTCTTTGGCCGTAGCCTTATTGGATCATCAACCCTTTCCTTGACAAAGCCTTTTATTGAAAATCCATTTTCAAGTTACTCCTTGAAAGATTTTGGTCTAACTAGTTTGGGTCTTGGATCGGTAGCTTCGGCTAGTTCCGCCAAAATGGCTTCCCTAACGTACTATCATCTCACCTCCACCCAATACTATTATTCAAATTTCAGTTAATCGGTTTAGTCCTTAATCTAACCAGTCCTAGGTCTAAGCATGGTAAATTAGAAAATAAATAAACAAGCAATCATGCAATTTTACAATAAGAAAAGAATTTATTTAACTATAAAAATAGTTTTTAAGTTGGCTCCCCCTGGA
>JAGFNQ010010019.1:0-34451 GCA_024364735.1 Boesenbergia rotunda
CATTTGGTCTTTAGAAACCTGACCCAGGTAAATCTAGAGTAGTCATCAATTATCACTAAGCAGTATCGGTTTCCACTTAGTGACTTGGCTCCATGTGAATCAAGTAGGTCAAGGTGTAGGAGCTCAAGTGTGGTTTGGGTTTGATCAGATTGGATCAATTTGTGACTAGACTTGGTTTGTTTGCCTTGATTACAAGATTCACATATTAGGTTTTCATTTTTGATTTTGGGGATACCTTTGATTAAGCCAAGTTGGGTAATTTTTGAAATAGTTCTTAGATTGGTATGACCTAATCTCCTATGCCAGAGTTTTGATTGTTCTAACTGTGTTAACATGCATTTGGGTACAAGGGGAAGACTTATAGTATATACATTATTTTTCCTAGTGCCCTTAAGCATGATTTTCTGAGTCTTGTGCATTTCTGATCAGGCAGTTAGAATTGTTGAAGGTAACTAAATAACCAGAGTCACATAACTGACTTATGCTAAGTAAGGTTAAAACTAAAGTCTTCAACCAATAGAACTTTCTTAATAATGAAATTGGATTTAAGTTCAATATCACCTGAGCCCAATTACCTTGAGTGTAGCATTATTTCCAAATGCCACTGAGCCCAGGTTTTGAACTTGAGTTTGGTGAACTTCAATTTGTCCCCAGTCATGTGTCTGGAGCATCCGCATATCTAACATCCATTGGTCCAAATCTTTATGTTCCTACACATAAAGGATTTCGGTGATTTGGATCCAATTTGAGTTAGGGATAGCTTAAATTGAGTTTCACTCCTAGTCTGTCTCACCCCCAGTCTAGGGTTTTCAATCACGTTAACCTTATAGGTTTTGTGAGACAGTTTTGAGAGGTAAAAATTAATTTTGAAAAGGAATTTTAATTTATTTTGAAAAAGTTATTTTAGTTTTGAAAACAGATTTGATTAAAAAAGTTTTAGAAAGCAGAAATTTTAAAAGATAGATTAATTGATTTTTGAAAGAGAATAAGTTTTAAAAATAGAAATTTTGAAAGCAGATTAGAATCTGAAATTATTTGCAATTTGAGTTAGATTCGAATTTGACAAAAGATAATTTTGAATTGAATTTCAGAAATTGGCTTCCAGGTCTTGGCGAGGCACTAGGCCTCTTTTGGCCGTAGCCTTATGGGATCATCCACCCTTTCCTTGACAAAGCCTTTTTAATGAAATTTTATTTTCAAATTAAATTAGGTCATTTTCTGGTCTAACTAGCTTGGGTCTTGGATCGGTAGCTTCGGCTGGTTTCACCAGTCTAAAGAGACCAAGTAGACTTGATCTTATTAGAGTTGGTTTCCCCAACGTACTATCATCTCACCTTCCTCCCAATACTATGTTTTCAAATTTCAAGCAATTTAGTCCTTAAGTCTAACCATTCCTACTTCTAAGCATGGCAACTTGCAGAAATTTAAATAAACAAGCAATCAAGCAAAAAAAATTATCTAATAATGAAAATTGTTTTTGATTTTGGCTCCCCCTGGACTAAAGCCTCTGTATGGGTTAGGCAAGATGTGAATCTTGTCCTTTGGGGATCCAAAATTGATTTGAACCAGTTGGTTTAGTCAGGCACAGTTTTGGCACCCATGCCTGAACCTTAGGTCTTGACTGGTTCAGTACAGCAAAGTAAGATCTTTGCCGAGATTTGGTTCTATAGCCAAGTCCGGATCGGTTTAGAACAGACTTCTGTTTCCAAGAATCATATCAAGATTCTTGGAACCAGAAGTGAATTGTTCTAAAGCTGTTCTTAAGTCCTTAACTTGAGTTTTCAGGGAGGAATTCTCTGATTCAAGTTTTTCAACTTGATCAGGGGTTCCTTCCTGAATTTTCTCAGTTAAGGATTTAGACTCAGCTCCTTCTTTCAGGAGTTTTACTTCCTGTCGGAGGGACTCGATTCGGAGTCTGGCTTTCGCCAAATCTCGGGATAGATATGAAATAAGAGAATTTAATTGCAATTTTGAAAAACCCGTTACCCTTATTTCGCCGTCGTCGGAGAAGGTCAGCTTGCCGTCGTCCTGGTCCGAGTCTGAGTCAGTCTCGATTTGATCTGAAGCGGTCAGGGCTAGAAGATTGGACTGGGGTGCTTCTTCTTCCTCTTCTGAGGAAGACTCGTCCCAGGTTGCTTGGAGTGCCTTTTTCTTTCTGGTCTTTTTGGACTCCTTTAGACTTGGACATTCAGTCTTGTAGTGGCCCTTCTTCTTGCATTCGTAGCAGGTTATGTTGGGCTTGTGTTTGTCAGTTGCTGGTTCAGCTGGTTCATCCTTTCTTCGGCTTGTTCTCCGTGTGTTGGCTTGGTTCTTCAACTTTTTGTAGTAGCTTCGAGCTAGCCGGACCAGTTCAGATTGATCTCCTTCTTGATCTTCTGTTTCTGAGTCTGAGGTAGACTCGGGTTCAACTTGAGTTTTCTTCTTAGTCGTTCTTCCTGTTTTCCCTGCAAAGAAAGCTATGCTTTTCTCGGCCAAATTGCAGTTAGTCTGTTCATGCAGTTCAAGTTCAGAAAATAACTCATCTAACTTAATTTTTGAAAGATCCCTAGAGACCTTGTATGCATCTACCATCGATGCCCACAAGGTGATCCTAGGGAACGCGTTTAGGGCATTCCTTATAAGATCACGGTTTTGAACCTGGTGACCTATTGCGTGAAGACCGTTCATCAATTCCTGGATTCTGGCATGGAGCTGGGCTGCTGTCTCGTTATCTGCCATTTTGATGGTGAAGAGCTTGTTCAGTAGCAGATCCCGTTTGCTGATCCTCGTATCTGAAGTTCCTTCGTGGAGCTCAATCAGTTTAGCCCATAGCTCCTTGGCACTGTTGAAAGGGCCTACGCGGTTCAGCTCCTCTTTCGTTAGTCCGCATTGGAGGGTCTGAGTTGCTTTGGCGTCAGCTTCAATTTTGCGTTTAAGGGCAGTGTCCCACTCTGAGTAGTTTTGCGGTACGCCATCAGCATTTGTGGGAATCATCAGTCCAGACTGGATGATTATCCACATATCCACCTGAGTTTTCAGGTGGACCTCCATTCGACTTTTCCAGTAAGGAAAGTCTTCTCCACTGAAAAGTGGAGGTCTGGCGGTGCTAAAGCCTTCTTGGATGGCCATTTGTTACTGAAATAGCAAATAACAAAAAAAAAAAAATCCAAGACTTGGTCTTGGATTAGTAGTGCGGGAAGAATAAATAAACATAAATTTCAAGGGGTGTTGCACCAACCTTGAAAGAAAAATTCGAACGAAAATATTTAACGAAGAAAAAAAATTGAGAGAGAAAGCGAAAGAAAATCCGAAAAATTTTCAAACTGGTGGTTGCACCAAGTTTGAATTCCCCGCTCTGATACCACTTGTTGGATCGAGAAAGACCGATAGAGGGGGGTGAATATCGGTAAATGTTCGGATTTAAAAGAAAGAGTAAGTGCGCGGCGGAATAAAATCAAACAACGCAAACACCAAGGTTTTACTTGGTTCGGAGCCTGGGTCGACTCCTACTCCAAGGCCCACGGTCATTGACCGTTTACTTTGGGCAATTCTATAGTGCGCAAAACGGTTACAAAATGAGATTACAAAATTACTGTAAATAGAAATATACACTTTGTTTTACCAACTCCCGGTGTAGATCGAGTTTCGGTGCAGTGGGAGGTTGACGGCGCTTCGTTCTTGAGTCGGGAAGTTTCCGGAGCAGAGCGCGGTCGTCAGAGCGTTTGGATGCGTTGAATGAAAGCAGTGTTGTGAAGCCTGGGGTCGAGGGGTGCTATTTATAGCCCCTAGGGCGCCCTGGACGTCGAGGGCGCCCTGCCACGTGTCATCCGATCCGTGCTATACTCCGGTCAAGCGTTATCCCACCGGAATAGGGATGAGGTTTGACCTCTGGGGCGCCCTGGTCGCTGAGGGCGCCTTGGTTGACCCGGTCTTCTCGGCTGGATAGAGTTAATCGCCTTGGCTGGCTTAGGCGCGAAGCGCCTTGGCTCCTGAAGGCGCCTTCGGCGCTGAGGGCGCCCTGGTGACGAGGGCGCCTTGGCTGCTGAGGGCGCCTTGCCCAGTAAGCAGCCGAAGCCCATTTTGCTTCGCTTGGTTCTGGTTCACCTTGAGGGCGCCCTGGACACTCAGGGCGCCTTATTCAGCTGTTGCCTCACTCCTTTGAGGCTCTCTGAGTTGCAGACACACGTTCCTTCGGTCCTGCATCAAGGGTTAGTCCAAAACACAATGAAATTAATTATTTTGTACAGCCTTAGCTGTCTTTGTTCTGACTTTGGTCTCCAAAATGGAGCCCTAGGTCGAACCGACGCCTACTGTTCCCTCGACGGGGAACGCGTCCTCACCTACTCCACTCGGGAGAGTTTACCTGATGCCAACCGCTCCTTTGGTTGGACTTTTGCCTGACGGTCCTTTGCCAGGTCTTGTGAGCTGACAGTCCTTCGCCAGTTGCCTAGCAGTCCTTCACTAGGGCTTTTGGTGCTAGTAGTCCTTCGCTAGTGCCTAGCAGTCCTGCGCTAGGGCTTTTGGTGCTGGCAGTCCTTCGCCAGTGCCTAGCAGTCCTTCGCTAGGGCTTTTGGTGCTGGCAGTCCTTCGCCAGTGCCTGGCAGTCATTCGCCAGTGCCTAGCAGTCCTTCGCTAGGGTTTTTTCTGCATACTTGTTTAACTTGTTAGAAAACAAGAAAGACTTAACTTTTGACCTATGTTGCCATTATCAAAACACAGGTTTGACTTAGGTGCATTTCTGCACCAACACAATATAGCGATAAGTCTGAAAGCACTTAAACTCGATATGTCTGAGAGTATGTTTGTGCATTTAGTCTTGATATAATTACCTGCACAGTTCACTCCTTTTATGATATCGTATAATACTCAAAAGGAAAAAAATGAACATTAAATATGCTCATTGCTCAATACGTGCAAGAGGAGGGGAGACTAAAGATTGAGACATCTGAGAGTGCTCACTTAGCATCTGGTTCTCAAAGTACGAGTAAGAAGCAAAAGAAGATCAATAACAAAGGAAAAGGAAAGTAAATTATAGATTCTGTGTAGGACCGGTGCCGTCGATAGAGGGGGGGTGAATATCGACCGTGAAAATTACTCGCGGAAACTTCGTAGAAAACTTTAGTTCGTTCTGAACTCAGAGTTAGTAGCAGCGGAAAACAAACAGAACGAAGAAAACAATAATACAAAGACACAGCGGGATTATTTACTTGGTTCCCAACCCCCCAGGGTCAGTACGTCCAAGGCCTAGGTACTCGGCGTGAGTCCACTATTGGTCTCCTTTCCGAAATTTCCGGAGGCGGAGAAAACCCGACTTACAGTGTACAATTACAAGCAACAATAATTTGAAAGTTAAATACGGAATAACTAAAAGCAAACCGAACAAGAATATGAAACTTGGCCGATCTGGACCTCCGAAGTGCCGCGCACTTCCTCCTGGAGCCTCCCGGTCGTAAAGTCTCGTCTCTAGCGCGTTGTCGTCGGTCGGAATGATCAGAATGGCTCTGGAATGTTGTGTCTGAAGCAGAGCGGTCGAAGCCCCTTATATAGGCCTCCTGGGGGCGCCCTGGTCGCTAGGGGCGCCCCGGATGACTCGGTCAAACTTTATCCCTGCGTCTACCTCGCCGCAGCTGATAACAGCTTTGACCAGGGCGCCCCAGATCTTTTGGGCGCCCATCTTGAACCCAGTCAGCGCTTATCCACTGCTTCGTACTCGCAGCAACGAAACCATGTTGACCAGGGCGCCCTGGTGCATGAGGGCGCCCTGCTTAGGGCCTCCAACAAGCTTGCTTTGTCTTCGGTTCTTGGTACCTGCAATATCCACAAACACAAAGCATAGATACATATAATATTGGTCTTAAGGACTTGGTTCGGACTTCGGATTTGTACGAAACCCTAGGTCGAACCGGCATGAGTTCCTATCCCCGAGAACTCGCCCTTCACCTACTCCTTTCAGGAGACGGTTGCCACCCAGTCCTTCGGATGGACTTTTGCTTAGCCTCCGATTACTCCGGATCTCGAGACGCCCGAACCCCGACCCGTCTCTACTCCTGTCCTTAGTCATCGCTCAACTAAGTTACTCAGTCCCTTGGACCAAGACTTCGTTACCTAGCAATCCTTCGCTAGGTGCCTAGCAGTCCTTCGCCAGGTCTTCATTCCCTAGCAATCCTTCGCTAGGTGCCTAACAGCCCTTAGCTAGGTCTTCTATGCCTAGTAGTCCTTCACTAGGTGCCTAGTAGCCCTTCGCTAGGTCTTAGGGTTACGATACCTAGCAGCCCTTCATTAGGTGCCTAACAGCCCTTCGCTAGATCTTTAGGGTTCCGATGCCTAGATTAACTAGGACTTTTCTTCAACTAAGGTTACTTCTCTCTTACTCCCCTTTGTCTATTTAGTGTATCACTGACTTAAGTATATTGTCAAACATTAAAACACTTCAAGAGGAACATCATTGATGCAACTTGCACCAACAATCTCCCCCTTTTTGATGTTTGACAATAACTTAAGTTAGATTAGTTTAAGGGGCTAACTCACTATCCTTAGGAAAAAAAAACAAGAAAAATTGATATAAGTTTTTTATCTTTGGGGGAAAATTTTTAACTTAAGCACACACCTCTCCCCCTTTGTCATACATCAAAAAAAAATAAAAGAAAATACTTGCACCAACATTGAAAACCTTTGGTTCTTTGTGAAAATACTTAGTGCAAAATTTTGAAAGCATTGTATTTTGAAAGATATATTACAATTTTTGAAAAAAATTGAAAAAGATGCTATGCACTTTGAAAAGTACTAGTACTTTGAAAAATTATGTAATTTTTTGAAAAATATAAGTACCTTAAAAAATATATTAAATTTTTGAATGATTAAGTACTTTTGGAAAGTGCATAACTTTTGAAAGAATGCTATTTTGGAAAATATAAATATTATGCATAGTGTGCAAGTACTAACTATTTTTGGCAAAGATGAGACTTTGAAAAATATAAGTAATTTTTGAAGCATCATATTTTACTTGACTAAGATTCTTTTCCAGTCTGACACAATCCTAGGAAACCTTGTTAACTACAAGGACAATTTCCTAAGTGTCCTGGAAAATTTTCAAACTCAAGTAAATATTAACATAATTTTCAAAAAAAATGATAATACTTTTGAAAATATATGCTAGTGCAATTTGAAATATGTGTGAACTTTTAAAGACTCAATATTTTGCTTGACTTGGTTTATTTTCCAGTCTGACACTATCCTGGGAAACCTTGTTGACTACAAGGACATTTTCCTAAGTGTCCTGGACATTCTACAGCCCAAGTAAACATTATTTCATAAGTCACACAAATTTTAACAAATAGAATAATAGTATTTTGAAAGATTTAGATTTTGAAAATATGAAAACATGTTATTAAATAATTCTTTTAATTTGACCTCCCCCTAAACATGACTCAGTCCTGGGAAGCTTGTTGACCACAAGTACTGTTCCTCTGAGTCTTAAGGTTTGATTCAGATTAAGAAGAATTATTTTTTTTTTTAAAAATAGATAATTACCAAAAAAAACTTTTTATGAAATTCTTCTTTTAACTCTGACTCCCCCTAAATTTGACACATCCTAGGAGTCCTTGAAGATCATGAAGTGGATCTTTCCTCTGTGTCTTTAGGGTTTATCAAAGTCAGATAAATTTTTGAACATCTAATTTTTACAACATATACCCTTTTTGAAAACACAAGTAATAATGATTTAAAGCACAGTTTTCGAAAAGTATTTTTCAAATGATAGTAATGTTTAAGATGCAGTTTTTGAAAACTATTTTAAAAAAAATGAAAAGTACTCCCCCTGTACCCGATACCGTTTGACTCTATCTAAGTGCCTTAAGGAACTTTAGTGTTGTCCTAAGAGACTTGTGTCTAATTGAGTGAGTCAAACAAATTTTTGAAAAGATATATATTTTTTTTAAAAATGTATAATATGTATAATCAATCAGACAAGCATGAATTTCAAAAAAACATTATTATGTTGAAGCACTATTTTGAAAATATATTTTTATGAAAATATTCTAACAATTTTGAAAAACAATTTTGAAAAATATTTTTCAATTCATTAGTCCTTAACATCTCACCCATTTTAGATGTATCAATACAACAAGCATGGTTGCCTTATAGGTGTATTGTGAGATGCTTGAATTTTTTTTAATTTATTATTAACTCTAAGATTTAATTGAAGCTTGTGTTAGATTTGAATTTGACAAGAAGTAACTTGAATTTGAATTTCAAAAATTGGCTTCCAGGTCTTGGCGAGGCACTAGGCCTTCTTTGGTCGTAGCCTTATTGGATCATCAACCCTTTCCTTGACAAAGCCTTTTAATGAAATTTCATTTTCAAGATTACTTTTTAAAAAATTCTGATCTAACTAGTTTGGATCTTGGATCGGTAGCTTCGGCTAGTTTCACCAGTCTAAAGAGACCAAGTATACTTGATCTTATTAGAATTGGCTTCCCTAACGTACTATCATCTCACCGCCACCCAATACTAGGTTGATCAAGTTTCAATTATTCTTTTTCCTATAGCCGTTCTAATATATGCATAAAATTTAAATATGAATGACATGTCATATATTTTAAAAGAATAGCAGATGCATGTCATGGCAGTTGTGCATGAGTCAAACAAGTCAAATAATTTTATTTAAGTTTCTAAAATGTATCAAATTCTCGATTTGATACATGTCGAGTGAACCCGCGAATATGTCAACCCACTTTGACATATTTAATGTTATTAATTTTAATTGTTACAGTTTGCGTAAAATTTTATTTTAGTTTGAGTTTAAGATTTGAAGTTGAGTTAATTGAAGTTTGAATTAATTTGAGAATTAATTAATTAAGATTGAATTGATTTGAATTAATTAAAGTTGAATTTATTTGAAGTAGATTGAATTGATTAGCTTTATTTGAATTAAATTGATTTAATTGACTTAATTAAAATTTTAATTGAATTTAATTTAAATTTAATTTAATTTGCATTTAATTTAGATTTAATTTGAATTTAACTTTGAATTTAATTTAATTTAATTTGAATTTAATTTAGATTTAATTTGAATTTAACTTTGAATTTAATTTAGATTTAATTTGAATTTAACTTTGAATTTAATTTAATTTAAATTTAATTTAATTTAATTTGAATTTAATTTAGTTTTAATTTGAATTTAACTTTGAATTTGAATTTCGAATTTAATTAGGATTTAATTTGAATTAATTTTAATTTAATTAGGTTTTAATTTGAATTAATTTGAATTTAATTAGGATTTAATTTGAATTAATTTGAATTTAATTAGGATTTAATTTGAATTAATTTGAATTTAATTAGGATTTAATTTTAATTAATTGAATTTAATTTGGATTTAATTTGAATTAATTGAATTTAATTTGGATTTAATTTGAATTAATTTGAATTTAATTAGGATTTAATTTGAATTAATTTGAATTTAATTTGGATTTAATTTGACTTAATTTGAATTTAATTTGGATTTAATTTGAATTAATTTGAATTTAATTAGGGTTTAATTCGAAATTAATATTTAAACTAATTTAATTAAGGTTATAATAATTAATTAATAATTGTGGGTTTAAATTCATCATTTTCATTATTTCGAAAATTTCTTCTTCATCTTTATCTTTCTTTTCAAGTTTTTCTAATAATTTTGATTTATTTGAATTTTTGTAATTTTTATTGATTATGGCCTTTATCTTAGATAGTTCCATATCCTCCTCAAGATTAGGTCTTTCAATATCCTTACAGTAGGTGGAGTAATTTGGTATTAAGGTTTTGTAATAATCTTCAATATTATCTATAATTAAATTATTATATAAGAGAATTTTGTCATCAAAATTATCCTTAAATATATTTTCAATATTTTCAACATTAAACTCTAGATTATCTTTAAGATTTTCAGAATTAATTTCTGAATTAATCTTGAGGTTTTCAGAATTAATTTCTGAATTATCCTTAAGATATTCAAATTTGAATTCGGATTTATCCTTAGGATTTTCAAATTTGAATTCGGAATTATCCTTAGGATTTTTAAATTTGAATTCTGAATTATCCTTAGGATTAATTTTGTCTGAATTAAAATTATCAGAAATAATTTTATCAAAAAAATTATCAGGATTAATTTTATCAGATAAATTATCAGTGTTAATTTTATCAAATAAATTATCAGAATTAATTTTATCAAATAAATTATCAGAATTAATTTTATTAATTTCTGAATTGATATTCTGAATTAAACAATTAATTTCTAATATTTTGGTCATATTCACGTTTTGTAATTTAACATGCAAAAAGTTAATTTTATTATGCAATAAATCTACTTTATCAGAAGAATTAACTACTTTATCACATGGTAGTGCAGGAACTTGTAAAATTTTTGGAACATAAATTTTTCGTACCTTTGCCGGACATTTGTTTTTGTAGTGTCCGAATTTTTCGCACTTGAAGCATCTGATATGGCTTTTATCTCTCCGGACTCTTGGCGCTGGTGCCCCCTTTGCCGCCGGTGATGAACGATTCTTACGAGTAGGGCACTGATTTTTGTAGTGCTCTCTCTCCCTGCACGTGAAACAAATAATATGCAATTTAAAATTAGACATTAAAAAAATGTTCCTGATTTACCCCTGGGCTCCCCCTCAAGTCCTGGCATCGTTGCTCCGTCGACGGTTAGTCCGGTGAAGAGCGGCTCGGCTCTGATACCAATTGTAGGACCGGTGCCGTCCATAGAGGGGGGTGAATATCGACCGTGAAAATTACTCGCGGAAACTTCGTAGAAAACTTTAGTTCGTTCTGGACTCAGAGTTAGTAGCAGCGGAAAACAAACAGAACGAAGAAAACAATAATACAAAGACACAGCGAGATTATTTACTTGGTTCCCAACCCCCCAAGGTCAGTACGTCCAAGGCCTATGTACTCGGCGTGAGTCCACTATTGGTCTCCTTTCCAGAATTTCCGAAGGCGGAGAAAACCCGTCTTACAGTGTACAATTACAAGCAACAATAATTTGAAAGTTAAATACGGAATAACTAAAAGCAAACCGAACAAGAATCTGAAACTTGGCCGATCTGGACCTCCGAAGTGCCGCGCACTTCCTCCTGGAGCCTCCCGGTCGTAAAGCCTCGTCTCTAGCGCGTTGTCGTCGGTCGAAATGATCAGAATGGCTCTAGAATGTTGTGTCTGAAGCAGAGGGGTCGAAGCCCCTTATATAGGCCTCCTGGGGGCGCCCCAGATGACTCGGTCAAACTTTATCCCTGCGTCTACCTCGCCGCAGCTAATAACAGCTTTGACCAGGGCGCCCCGGATCTTCCGGGCGCCCATCATGAACCCAGTCAGCGCTTATCCACTGCTTCATACTCGCAGCAACGAAACCATGTTGACCAGGGCGCCCTGGTGCATGAGGGCGCCCTGGTGCATGAGGGCGCCCTGGTGCATGAGGGCGCCCTGCTTAGGGCCTCCAACAAGCTTGCTTTGTCTTCGGTTCTTGGTACCTGCAATATCCACAAACACAAAGCATAGATACATATAATATTGGTCTTAAGGACTTGGTTCGGACTTCGAATTTGTACGAAACCCTAGGTCGAACCGGCACGAGTTCCTATCCCCGAGAACTCGCCCTTCACCTACTCCTTTCAGGAGACGGTTGCCACCCAGTCCTTCGGATGGACTTTTGCTTAGCATCCGATTACTCCGGATCTCGAGACGCCCGAACTCCGACCCATCTCTACTCCTGTCCTTAGTCATCACTCAGCTAAGTTACTCAGTCCCTTGGACCAAGACTTCGTTACCTAGCAATCCTTCGCTAGGTGCCTAGCAGTCCTTCGCCAGGTCTTCATTCCCTAGCAGTCCTTCGCTAGGTGCCTAACAGCCCTTAGCTAGGTCTTCTATGCCTAGTAGTCCTTCACTAGGTGCCTAGCAGCCCTTCGCTAGGTCTTAGGGTTACGATACCTAGCAGCCCTTCGTTAGGTGCCTAACAACCCTTCGCTAGGTCTTTAGGGTTCCGATGCCTAGATTAACTAGGACTTTTCTTCAACTAAGGTTACTTCTCTCTTACTCCCCTTTGTCTATTTAGTGTATCACTGACTTAAGTATATTGTCAAACATTAAAACACTTCAAGAGGAACATCATTGATGCAACTTGCACCAACATTCTAGAGGCAATAACCATAAGGAGCACAAGAAGCGGGGTAAGGAATTCATTTGTTTATTTTCCAAGAAAAAAGATCAAATGAAGAAAAACTGCCTCAAGTATGCCAACTAGCGTGTAAAGAAGGGTAAACTTCTCAACTTTTTTAGTTCTAAAGTTAATTTAGCTATTGTGCCCACTGACACTTGGTGGATAGATATCGGTGATGCTGCTCACATAAGTGTCATTATGCAGAGTTGTCTCAAGAGTCGACTTCCACTTGATGGTGAAAGACATATCTACATGGGAAATGGGAAGAAGATTGTGGTTGAGTCTATTGGTATTTTTAGGTTTTATCTAGGAAATGATATTTATTTGGATTTATAAAATACTTTTATTGTACCATCTTGTAGACAAAACTTAGTTTCTATTTCTTGTTTAGACAAATCAGGTTATTCTTTTTATTTGAAAATGGAATGTTTAGTATTTTCTTTAATTCAGTTTTAATTGCCAATGGTTCCTTAGTTGATAAGCTTTATAAATTGAATACCTTTACTCCTACGGTTGACAACATAATAATATATAGTATAGGTACGAAACACAAATTGATAAATGAGAATTCTTCTATATTATGACATAGATGTTTAGGACATATCCAAACAACGCTTAAAAAGGTTAATGTCATATGAATTCTTGATTCCCTTGATATGTCAGACTTTTATATCAACATAGAGTGTGTTAAGGGGAAGATAACTAACAAAAGGAAAAAAGGAGCTAGCCATTATAGTGACAATTTGGAGTTAATATATACAGACATTTATAGACCATTCCCTAAGGCATCTTGGAATGGGCACACATATTTTATTAACTTCATAGATGACTCTTCCAGATTTGGCTATCTATACATTATTCATTAGAGGTTGCAATGTAATGCCCAAAAATTCTCAAATCTAATTTTAGAAATATCCTAGAATTTATTCTAAATTTATGGATATTTTTATAGAATTTTTCCATGGACAAATAAGGCAAAAAAGAATAAAAATAGAATACGCAGTAAAAAAACTTAAGTGGGGTTTGACCCCTAGAACTTTCCCGTGAGAGGAAACTAAAGCTACAAAGTGGGCTGGTCGATTTTCATTGGGATAAACTAGAGGGAAATATGGATAAGGTAAAGTTAGTTAAATTTTTCCATAAGTATAAAAGGGAAACTTAGGGTTTTTATATTCATTCTTTTCCCTCACACCTTCTCATCGCCGACGCCCTCTCTCCCTCTCGTGATTTTTTTTCTTCCTCTTCTCCTCTTCTCTTGCCGCCCAATACAAAGGGGAACAAAGGGAAGGTCTCAAGAGGCCCTATTCTCTACGGGGACCCTCGTAGATGCGAGGAGAACGCCAAGAAGCAAGAAGAACGTTGTAGTTCGACGTTCCCTCAAAAATTTCAGATTTTTATTCGTAAGAAAACCTAGCGCAGGATGTAAGTACCCCTCACCTGCAGTATAAGTAGTTTCGGTCGATTTTCCATATGTTTTATCTCCTTATATGTATGTTCTACGATTAGAAATCGTAAATTATGAACAAGCACGCACATTAGGTGTTTGTTAAAATGTTTAGTTCAGTTAATGATATAGAAAGCATTAAAGAATAGAAATTCTTGCTCCAGTTTATGATTGGGACCAAGGTCCAACGGGATGGGCTCCTAGTTGCCCCTAGGTTTAGATAACCTAGTAAAAGTAAGAATCAGAAAAGGAAAGAAAAGTATAAAGGACTATTTTATTTTCAGTGGCATTGTACCGGACTCCGATCCAGGGATAGGCTCCAAGTTGTCTCTAGGTTTAGATAACCTAGTATGGGATGGGCTCCTAGTTGCCCCTAGGTTTAGATAACCTAGTAGAACCCTAATGGATTCGGGATTTGCTACCTCGGGTTTATTAAGGATGCACGCACAGTTGGTACATTGCCGGGCCCACAGCAGTTGATTATTATTTTCACCTACTATATGTATTTAGTTTTCAGAAATTCATATTAGCATGTGGTGAATTTAATAATTAGTTTTATGTTAGTTAGTTTCAGTTCCAGTTCAGATATGTATGCCATGCCATAGCTTACTTTTCAGTTTTAGTTCAGTATGTGCCATGTCTCAGTTATATGCCATGACATTCTATGATATGTATTTTAGCATGAGCCTAGCATGATTACTTATGGATATGAGCATGTATGTGCATAGCACATTTTACAAAAGCATAATTCGAGTTTTCATGGTTTTGTGAGGCTAGATGGTACTTACTAAGCTTTATGCTTATTAGTTTGCATTTCCTTATACTGCAGATACAGGTAAAGGAAAGCACTAGTAGCGGAGGCGGCGGGCTTGATGCAAAGTGTGTGTGATGGTGGAGTTGGAATAAAAGTCTTCGGAACTTGCAAAGCATAGAAATAATCCTTTTTATGCTTCTTTAGTTATTCCGTAATATATTATGTGAACCATGTATGAACTTAATTAGACTTGTATTCGTGGTGCCTAGTATGCTTGAAGTAGTTTACTTTCCTGACTTAATATTGGTTTTGTGAATGCTTGAATATCATGAGTCATTTACTTGTGATAGGGTAATCTAGATCCATGCTTATGCTTTAGGAGTAAGAACTTGATACTTTTGATCTACCTGCTAAATACTTAAGATATGCTTGTTCTAAGATTAATGCACCATATGGAATGACATGTAGTAGCTAAGGATGCCTTTAGATAGGAATACTGAATAGTTTCAATAAGAAGTTGATACAAACTTGGCACATTCATGTTATGCTTCTACATGTCGTTTTTGTGATTTCTAAGTTGCTATACATGTTAGAAACCCTCCAAAAACGTGTAATAAATGCCCTAGAATGGTTGTGGAACTTTATTTATGTCATTCTGCTTGTTAGATATGATTTTGGTACATTGTGGCTCAAGTTTGATAAATTCTGGAAATCTGAAAACTGGAATTTCAGAACTAGCAGTCAACTGGGAAAATACCAATCGACTGGTATCGGGCACAGAAACATTCTGTGTCCCGACCAGTCGACTGGCATATAGTAGTCGACTGGTACTGTGTAAAATAGAAGTGATATAGAGCAGCTGGTTAGTGCTTTAGTCATGCAATTCAGAGGTTGGGGGATCAAATCCTGCCAAGATAATAAAATAAAAGTTTTGCTTTATTTTGGGCTAGTTAGTACTTTCAACATGTTTATGAATTGTTAGTTCAGTAAATAGTGAAATAAGAATTTTCGAAATTCTCCCAGTTGGTTTAGCATTATCAGAAATCACTGAATTAGTCAGCCAACCAGTTAGTTAGTAGCGATCTGCCTTAAAGCCTAGTACCAGAAGGCGGGTCGTTACAGAGTGGTATCAGAGCAAGTTCCATCTTTCCTCCCCACACACATCAGCATCAGACCTGCAGCTTCCAAGTAAGAGTACCTCTCACATTACTTTTGTTTTTTTTTGTTTTTTCATTTCCTACTTAATTAAAGCATGTTTATAACTCATGACACTTTAATATAGTTATAGTAAATATGCATGTCCTCTGTCATTTAGATAATGGCTAGAGGACGCCCAACTAGAAGGGCACCAGCTACTAAGCCTCAATAGGAGGCAACTGACATAGTGACTCCACCTAATCTCGTGGAGATAGTGGCTCAACTCCAGAGACAGATAGTTGAGCAGCAGCAAGAGATAACCACTTTAAGGGCTAATCAGCATACCACACCTACTGCTACGCCAGGACCAAATGTGGAAACCCTAATAGTGATAGAGGTTCCACCTTGAGCACTAATCCCACCAATAGCACCAGGAGCCCCAGTAGTAGGAGCTAGAAGAGAAGCATATCTGGTTCAGTGGCAGAAACTCAAACCAGAGACCTTTTCAGGCACTAGTAAACCATGGGATGCACCAGCCTGGTTCAAAACCCTGTAGAGTACCATGGAGCTTCTGGACTGGCCAGAATATGAGAAAGTGAAGTGCGCCTCCTTCTGCCTAGCAGAAGATGCTAGAATGTGGTGGGAAAGGGTGAAGGCCAAGCGAGACATAAATCAGATGACGTGGGCCATCTTCGAAGCTGAGTTCTTCGAAGAATTCTTTCATATGCGGGTTACTAACCATCATTATGATGAGTTCACTGAATTTCGTCAAGGTAACCTATCAGTAGAGGAAGCCGTGAAGATATTTATCAGACTGGCTCGCCTATGCCCTGAACTGATCAGCACTGAACGAGAGCGAGTCAGGCTAATGCTCAAGATGCTAAGGCCAGTTCTTAACCACACTACCTTCAGGAGAGATTATGACATCCACGCACTGGCTCCGTGCAATGCCAGTCAGTATAGCAGGCAGAGAGCTTTATGGTGATCTGATAGTGCTGGATATGACTGATTATGATGTCATTTTTGGAATGGACTTCCTAATCAAGTACGACGCCTCCATAGAATGCCGTAAAAGGAAAGTCATATTCCAACCTGAAGAAGGAGTGCAGGTTGAATACATCGGAGAACCCAAGAGAAAGGCCAAGAAATTTCTCTCATCTCTAAAAGCGCAGAAACTGTTAGATTCAGGATGTACCGGATTTCTAGCACATGTAGTTAATACCAAACAAGAGAAGGACCAAAAGCTAGAAGAGGTCCCAGTGGTATGTGACTACCCAGCAATCTTTCCTGACGAGTTACCAGGCTTAGCGCCAGACAGGGAGATAGAGTTTGAGATAGATCTCATTCCAGGTACCAATCCCATTTCAAAAGCACCATACCGTATGGCTCCAGCAGAATTAAGAGAACTTCAGGAGCAATTACAGGAGCTGCTCGACAAGGGCTTCATACGCCCTAGTCATTCATCTTGGGGAGCTCCCATATTGTTCGTGAAGAAGAAAGACGGGTCCATGCGCTTGTGTATAGATTACTGGGCGTCGAATCATGTCACCACCAAGAACAAGTATCCCTTGCCAAGAATTGATGACTTATTCGATCAGCTAAAGGGAGCAGCAGTGTTCTCAAAGATAGATTTGAGATCCGGCTATCACCAGGTCAAAGTCAGAGAGGGTGATATCCCCAAGACAGCTTTCAGAACCAGATATGGGCACTACGAGTTTGTAGTCATGCCTTTTGGGGTCACAAATGCTCCAGCGACATTTATGGACCTCATGAATAGAGTATTCAGGGAGTACTTAGATAAGTTTGTTATTGTCTTCATTGATGACATTCTTATCTACTCAGGAACTCAGGAGGAACATGCTGAACATCTCAGGACAGTGTTGCAGATTCTTCAGCAGGGCCAGCTGTATGCAAAATTCTCAAAGTGTGAGTTTTGGCTCGATCAGGTGTCTTTTCTAGGTCACATCATCTCCAAGGAAGGGGTGATGGTAGACCCCAGCAAAATAGAAACAGTAAGTAACTGGATCAGACCGAAGAATGCCAGTGAGATCAGAAGTTTTCTGGGTCTAGCCGGTTATTACAGGAAGTTCGTAGAGAATTTCTCCAGAATAGTCTCCCCACTGACAGCTCTTACCAGAAAGAACAGAAAGTTTCAGTGGACAGAGGACTGCGAGAACAGTTTTACAGAATTAAAGAGAAGATTGACTAGTGCTCCCATCCTGACTCTTCCAGAGACCACTAACAGCTTTGACATATATAGCGATGCGTCTAAATTAGGACTTAGAGCAGTGCTGATGCAGAATGGCAAGGTTATTGCCTATGCCTCTAGACAACTTAAGGATTGTGAGAAGAATTACCTTACCCATGACCTTGAGCTAGCTGCAGTAGTGTTCGCTCTCAAGATTTGGAGGCATTACTTATACGGAGCTCAGTGTAGGATTTTCACAGATCATCAGAGTCTAAAGTATTTCTTTACTCAGAAGGATCTGAACATGAGACAACGCAGGTGGCTTGAGCTAGTCAAAGATTATGACATTGACATCCTCTACCATCCAGGTAAAGCTAATAAGGTGGCAGATGCACTTAGCAGAAAATCTAGTGCCACCCTACTAGCTTTGTCCATGATGTCACAGCCCCTTCGAAAGGAGTTATCAGAGTTCGGACAGGAAATTTTAGTTGGGCATCTCTCCACTTTGACATTAGTGTCAACCCTGATTGAAGACATCCAGACAGCACAGGATCAAGATCCTGACCTTCAGAAAATCAAGCAAGGGATAGCAGAAGCCGAAAATGGAGAGTTTCTCCTATCAGATAATGGGACACTGTACTACGGTGACCACTTATGTGTTCCGAACCAAGAAGAGCTCCGAAGGAAGATCCTAGAGGAAGCACATGGAAACCCCTTATCCGATGCATCCTGGTTCCACCAAAATGTACCAAGACCTCAGGGGACATTTTTGGTGGCCTGGGATGAAGAGAGACATCGCCAGATATGTCAGTACTTGTCTGACATGCCAAAGGGTCAAGGCAGAACATCAGAGACCAGGAGGAGTTTTGCAGCCTATCTAGATTCCAGAATGGAAATGGGAAGATATTTCCATGGATTTTATAGTGGGACTACCCAGAACAACGAATGGACATGATGCGATCTGGGTAATAGTTGACAGATTGACTAAGTCTGCCCACTTCCTAGCTATCAGGATCTCCTATTCCATGAAACAGCTAGCTCAGTTATACCTCAAGGAGATCATCAGAGTACATGGAGTCCCTAGGACTATCATTTCAGATAGGGACAGTAGGTTCACTTCGCACTTCTGGGAGTGCGTACAGATAGCACTAGGCACCAAACTGAAGTTTAGCACAGCTTTCCATCCTCAGACAGATGGTCAGACAGAGAGAGTTAATCAAGTACTAGATGATATGCTCAGAGCTTGTGCTTTAGATTTCAAGGGCAGTTGGTGCAGATACTTGTGCTTAGCGGAATTCGCTTACAACAATAGTTATCAGGCCACTATCGGCATGGCACCCTATAAGGCTTTATATGGGCGGAGGTGTAGATCTCCTATCTGCTGGTACGAGAGTGGTGAGAGGCAAGAGTTAGGCCTACAGACAGATCTTATAGATGATACCACCATAGCCATACAGTAGATCCGCCAGAGAATAGAAACAGCTCAAAGCCGCCAGAAGAGCTATGCTGATACACGGCGCAGACCATTAGAGTTTGAAGTTGGGGATACAGTGTTCCTCAGAGTGGCTCCCATGAAGGGAGTAATGCGTTTTGGGAAGAAGGGCAAGCTAAGTCCCAGATATGTAGGACCATACCCCATTACTAGAAGAGTTGGCAAAGTAGCTTATGAGTTGGAGCTACCTCAGGAGATGTCAGCTATCCACAATGTATTTCATGTTTCCATGCTGAAGAAGCATATCCCAGATGCCACCCAGGTGATAGAGCCATAGACGGTACAAGTTCGCCAAGATCTCAGTTATGATAGTCGGCCTATTCAGATAATAGACCGAGCAGTTAAGAAATTGCGAAACAAGGAGGTACCATTAGTGAAAGTCATATGGCAAAATCACAGAGTAGAAGAGGCAACATGGGAGCCAGAGGACAGCATGAGGCAGAAATACTCAGAGTTATTTTAAGTTCGAGGACGAACTTTTTATAAGGTATGGGGGATTGTAACGCCCGAAAATTCTCAAATCTAATTTTAGAAATATCCTAGAATTTATTCTAAATTTATGGATATTTTTATAGAATTTTTCCATGGACAAATAAGGCAAAAAGGAATAAAAATAGAATACGCAGTAAAAAAACTTAAGGGTTTGACCCCTAGACCTTTCCCTTGAGAGGAAACTAAGGCTACCAAGTGGGTTGGTCGATTTTCGTTAGAATAGATTAGAGGGAAAAATGGATAAGGTAAAGTTAGTTAAATTTTTCCATAAGTATAAAAGGGAAACTTAGGGTTTTTATATTCATTCTTTTCCCTCACATCTTCTCACCGCCGACGCCCTCTCTCCCTCTCGTGATTTTTTTTCTTCCTCTTCTCCTCTTCTCTTGCCGCCCAAGACAAAGGGGAACAAAGGGAAGGTCTCAAGAGGCCCTATTCTCTACGGGGACCCTCGTAGATGCGAGGAGAACGCAAAGAAGCAAGAAGAACGTTGTAGTTCGACGTTCCCTCAGGAATTTCAGATTTTTATTCGTAAGAAAACCTAGCGCTGGATGTAAGCACCCCTCACCTGTAGTATAAGTAGTTTCGGTCGATTTTCCGTATGCTTTATCTCCTTATATGTATGTTCTACGATTAGAAATTGTAAATTATGAACAAGCACGCACGTTAGGTGTTTGTTAAAATGTTCAGTTCAGTTAATGCTATAGAAAGCATTAAAGAATAGAAATTCTTGCTCCAGTTTATGATTGGGACTAAGGTCCAACGGGATGGGCTCCTAGTTGCCCCTAGGTTTAGATAACCTAGTAAAAGCAAGAATCAGAAAAGGAAAGAAAAGTATAAAGGACTATTTTATTTTCAGTGGCATTGTACCGGACTCCGGTCCAGGGATAGGCTCCAAGTTGCCTCTAGGTTTAGATAACCTAGTATGGGATGGGCTCCTAGTTGCCCCTAGGTTTAGATAATCTAGTAGAACCCTAATGGATTTGGGATTTGCTACCTCGGGTTTATTAGGTGTGCGCGCACAGTTGGTACATTGCCGGGCTCACAGCAGTTGATTATTATTTTCACCTACTATATGTATTTAGTTTTTAGAAATTCATATTAGCATGTGGTGAATTTAATAATTAGTTTTATGTTAGTTAGTTTCAGTTCCAGTTCAGATATGTATGTCATACTATAGCTTACTTTTCAGTTTTAGTTCAGTATGTGTCATGTCTCAGTTATATGCCATGACATTCTATGATATATATTTTAGCATGAGCCTAGCATGATTACTTATGGATATGAGCATGTATGTGCATACCACGTTTTACAAAAGCATAATTCGAGTTTTCATGGTTTTGTGAGGCTAGATGGTACTTACTAAGCTTTATGCTTATTAGTTTGCATTTCCTTATACTGCAGATACAGGTAAAGGAAAGCACTAGTAGCGGAGGCGGCGGGCTTGATGCAAAGTGTGTGTGATGGTGGAGTTGGAATAAAAGTCTTCGGAACTTGCAAAGCATAGAAATAATCCTTTTTATGCTTCTTTAGTTATTCCGCAATATATTATGTGAACCATGTATGAACTTAATTAGACTTGTATTCGTGGTGCCTAGTATGCTTGAAGTAGTTTACTTACCTGACTTAATATTGGTTTTGTGAATGCTTGAATGTCATGAGTCATTTACTTGTGATAGGGTAATCTAGATCCATGCTTACGCTTTAGGAGTAAGAACTTGATACTTTTGATCTACCTGCTAAATACTTAAGATATGCTTGTTCTAAGATTAATGCACCATATGGAATGACATGTAGTAGCTAAGGATGCCTTTAGATAGGAATACTGAATAGTTTCAATAAGAAGTTGATACGAACTTGGCACATTCATGTTATGCTTCTACATGTCGTTTTTGTGATTTCTAAATTGCTATACATGTTAGAAACCCTCCAAAAACGTGTAATAAATGCCCTAGAATGGTTGTGGAACTTTATTTATGTCATTCTGCTTGTTAGATATGATTTTGGTACATTGTGGCTCAAGTTTGATAAATTCTGGAAATCTGAAAGCTGGAATTTCAAAACTACCAGTCGACTGGTATCGAGCACAGAAACATTCTGTGGCCCTACCAGTCGACTGGCATATAGCATTCGACTGGTACTGTGTAAAATAGAAGTGATATAGAGCAGCTGGTTAGTGTTTTAGTCATGCAATGCAGAGGTTGAGGGATCGAATCCTGCCAAGATAATAAAATAAAAGTTTTGCTTTATTTTGGGCTAGTTAGTACTTTCAACATGTTTATGACTTGTTAGTTCAGTAAATAGTAAAATAAGAATTTTTGAAATTCTCCCAGTTGGTTTAGCATTATCAGAAATCACTGAATTAGTCAGTCAGCCAGTTAGTTAGTAGCGATCCGCCTTAAAGCCTAGTACCAGAAGGCGGGTCGTTACACGCAATCTTTGGACATGTTTAAAATTTTCAAAGCTGAAGTTGATCTTCAACTAGGTAAGAAAATTAAAGTTGTCTGATCTGACCTTATAGGAGAATATAGGGTCAATATGATAGATCAGGTAAACAACATCCATGACCTTTTACAAATTACCTTGTTGAATGTGGGATTGTGCCTCAATATTGTTGGTGCAAAAAGCATCAGACCTGAATACTCAACCTCTAGTGTTTCGATGTTTGACAATATAACAAGGTCTGGTTAAAGTGATCAAGGGTTAAACCAAACATGACCTGATATTTGGTAGGGTAAACCTAGGTTTGATCAGTTTGACCAAAGAGTCAGCTAAACAGGATCTGATATTTGGCAGAAAGAAAAGCACCCAGGGTTGGTTAGTTGACTGAAGGATAAGCCAAACATGACTTAATATTTGGTAGAGAGAGTATACTTATCTGGACTAAGCCAAATAGTACCTGAAGTTTGGAAGAAAGAAGTCTAGTTAGGATTAAGATGACTAGCAAAGAAGTCCTTATCGAAGAACGAAATCCGGGTGAGTGAAGCTGGGTCGTAGTGAATGAAGCTAGGTGGATGAAGTCTTGGTGAGTGAAGCTGGGCAAGAAGTCTCGACCTGCAGGGTTGAGCACGAAGTCCTGGTCTGGGGAAATAGGCACGAAGTCCTGGCCAAGGGTTGGGCACCGAGAGTCTTGGTCTAGGGGATTGAACATGGAGTCCTAGTCGGGGATCAGGCAAAGAAGACTTTACCGAGCGGGGATCGTGGACAGAACGTCTCGAGATCCGGTTTCTCAAAGACTTAGAAAAAGTCTAACCGGAGGTTCTGATTAGCGAAAGGTAGCTTCTCTAGATTGGAGTAGGTAAAAGACGCATTCCCCAGAAAGTGGAATAGTAGGCGTCGATTTGACCTAGGATCTCAGTTGAAATCCAAAAGTCAGAACCAGACAACTCTGGCTGTCAATTAAAAGGCATAAGATTGTTTGTCTGTTTGTTATGTGCTTTGTTGTCTTACAGGTACCTGGAGTTGGAGGAAAGATAGGAGAACAAACGCAAAACAAACAGAGGCTGGGAAAAAGGTTCCCGGGTGCCTGAATGGATTCTGGCGCTTGGAACCTAGGTGCCTAAAAGAAATTCAGGCGCTTGGGATGCGAAACTTATCCTTGTGTCAAGTTCGCCATTTGGATTAGCTTGGACTAGTTATTAGGCGCCTTAATGGGCTCTAGGGCGCCCTAATACTGTGTATAAATAGGAGTGCCAACCCCTCAGTTGAGAGATGATGTTTCAGATCCGCGTACTCATTCTGTGTGAAGCAAAAGCGCTAAGTCGAAGCTCTGTGACCAAGGAGTCTTCATGACGAAGTGTGCTACACTTCGGACATCCGGATTGACCGGATCTTCATTTTTGTTAGTTTGCTTTTAGTTTACAAGTTGTTTTTCAGTTTATCTTTTTGTACTTGTAAAATCATACTGTAAGACGGGTTTTCTCAGCCTCCTGAAATTTCAGAAAGGAGACCACTAGTGGACTCACGCCAAGTACATAAGCCTTGGACGTACTGACCCTAGGGAGTTGGGAACCAAGGAAATAAATCCCGCGTGTCTTGTATTTTTATTATCGTTTACTTTTATTATTCCACTGTGCTACTAACGATTTGATTACGAAGTTGAACGAACGAAAGACTCAAAGATGAAACGAAGCAGGAGTCGATATTCAACTCCTCTCTATCGATGCCACCGATCCTACAATTGATATCTGAGCAAGTGGCTCTGATCGGACTCACCGCCGAAGGAGCAAGAAGGCCAAGAACCGAGGGGGAGTTAAGGGTGAAAGTGGTACAATTTAAATTATGTCTAATTTTAAATTTCATATAATTTGAATTAAGTGCAGAGAGAGAGGACACTACAAAAATAAGTGTCCTACTCGTCAGATTCGTACGTCACCACTGGCGGCAATGGAGGTACCAACGCCCGGAGTTCGGAAGGACAAAAGTCATATCCAATGTTTCAAGTACAAAAAGTATGGGCATTACAAGAACCGGTGTCCAGACTGGAAAATGACCCGATCCACAATGCCAAAAAATGTGACGAAGATAATGGAGGTACGAAAAGTTAATTTATGCAAAAGTTTTTTTTCAAATTCTTACAAAGTTATATATTTCATCTGATAATTTAGATAATTATGTTGATTTTCCAGTTAAGTTAGATTATTTACATAATAAATTAAAGGAAAATGATATGCTCGGTGAAAAATCTCAAGGAGCTCAGTGAATGACGTGACACTTTGCATGCAGCGATCCCCGACGGGTTCACCGTGCCCCCAAGGTATAGTTTGATTCGGAGCAGTGGATGGAGGCCACCGATAGTGTCCGAGCGATAATCGAACGTGTGCATGCAATGTGTCACGTCATTCACTGAGCGTTTCATTGAGTTTTTTCACTGAGTGTATTTGTTGGTGCCGGAAGCACCAAATCAAACCTGGGGTTTGATAATGGCAAAGGGTTCATAAGTTAAGGTTATGTTGTGATCTAATGAATCTGTTAAGTATGCAGGAAAAGTCCTAGGTAAGCTAGGCACGAAGTCCTGACCGAGGGTTGGGCAATAAGTCTTGGCCGTGGACTGGGCACCGAAGACCTGATTGAGGGATGGGCAATAAGTCCTGGTCGTGGACTGGGCACCGAAGACCTGACCGAGGGTTGGGCAATAAGTCCTGGTCGTGGATTGAGCACTAAAGGCCTGACCGAGCGTTGGGCAATAAGTCCTGGTCATGGACTGGGCACCGAAGTCCTGATCCGAAAGATCAGGCAGAAGTCTTAGCCGGTCGGGAGTTGCGGACAGAAGTAGAGAAGGGTCGACGAACGAACGTCTCGAGATCCAGCAAATCTCGGAGGTGTTGGAGCTTGGATGGCTAGAGAGGGGGGTGTGAATAGCCAGACAGTCAAACTTTTGGCTCTTTGAACTTTAGACCAAGCTTAAGCACAGGCAAAGAAAGCGTAAAGAGAAGAGAACACTTCGAGCTCAACCCAGCACAACTCTCACGCAAGAACCCTCAGCTCTTCGTGTCTGCTTGCTGATCAACTCGCAAAGCTCTCCACTGATTCAAAGTGCTCAAGTTGCAAGAGATTCAATAGATGCAGAGTTTCAAAGATACTTTCTCTTCTTCGCTAGCCATCCCTTAAAACTCTGCTCATCGCCAGATCAGCGCATCAGCAGCTCACCAAGCGCGTCTACATCTCACCAGGAGCGTCTACAACAACCTCCGTCACCAACCTACTGACCTCTACTGGGCTCAGTCACAGTGATCGATCAGGTCACCTCTGGACCGATCAGGACCCATCCTGATCGGTCCAGGAGGACCCTGATCGGACCAAGTGACTGATCAGGTTTTCTCCAACCTTCCTGATCTCTCTCTGATCCGTTCACCAGAACGATCAGAAGCTAAACAGAAACATTCTGATCTCTTTCTGATCGTTCACCAGAACGATCAGACTCCTTGGATCGGTCACCAGACCGATCTATTAACAAGGGAGCTCGTGCCAACTTTTGATCGGACTCCAGACCAATCCAGCCACTTGGCTGACTCATGCTCAGTCCCCCGGACCAAGACTTCAAGCCCAGCTTCACTCACCAGGACTTTGTTCAACCTAGCTTCACTCACTAGGACCCGACTTCACTCACCGGGGTTTCCGTCACCTAGCTTCACTCACTAGGACCCGGCATCACTCACCAGGATTTCCTTCACCTAGCTTCACTCGCTAGGACCCGGCTTCACTCACCGGGGTTTCTATCACACGACTTCACTCACCGGGACCTGGCTTCACTCACCGGGGTTTTCATCACCCGGCTTCACTCACCGGAACCCAGCTTCACTCACCGGGGTTTCCATCACCTGGCTTCACTCACCGAGATTCGTCACCTGGCTTCACTCACCAGGACCCGGCTTCACTCACCAGGACCCGGCTTCACTCACCGGGGTTTCCTTTGTTGGGACCGGGTGCATGTTGACAAGGATACGGGTTCGTAAAATTTTAAATTTTTACGTGCATCGGAAGAATTAGCATAAAATAATTTCACAAATTACTTTAACCACGTATCTAGCATGCAACCTTATGATGTGTTGACATGGTCATAAATTAAAACTTTGCGGAAAAGTAAACTAATTTACTAAGTACCTCACGTAACTCGAAGTAAGGGACGAGATCCAACCGTAGCGTCCCTTGGAAGCTCTGCCTCTATTCGCGTCCACGCCGAGTTCTCTTCGGGATGACTTCGCAAAGTCACGAGTTTTGTGTCGACGAGAACTACTAGATTCTCTAAAGGCACAACTAGAACAACAAGAGAAAAGATAGGAAACTAACCACCAAGTTAACGTAATCTAAATTCCGGAAAGGAAGGAGATGCGATCCTCTTCTTCTTCTTCTTGGTTGGCTTCTCCTTGGTGATGGTGACTCACGGCAACCTTAAGGGAGGAAGAGGGATCGCCGGCCCTAGCTTGGACAAGGGGCGCCGGCCCTAGCTCTCAAGGTGGGTGCCGACCCTAAGGGGAAGAGAGAACAGAGAATAAGAGAGAGAGGGAGAGAAATAAATCTCTTGATTGCACTATCGATTAGGAATTCAAGGCTTGCCTTTGGTTCCTTTATATAGTAGCCTCTCCCTTGCCAAGTCTCTCTTTTAATGGAATTAACGGAATTAGTTATCATAAGAAATTTATCTTATAAAGTTTCTTATGACTTATTCCGTTATGCCTAGTTTTATTATAACTAACTTTATAATAAAACAAATTCTCTTCTCCTTTAATTATGGAATAAATTATATAAAAAATTTATAAACTTTCTTATTATGGAAAAATCAATTCATAATTGATTTTATAAAATTAAAATGAACCAATTCATGGATTATTTTAACTTCCATAAAAAGAATAAATTTCTATAAATTTATTTATATAAATTTCTTTATACAAATTTATTTATCCATAATTTATAAAACAAATCGCGCTAGATTTATTTTATTAATTAAACCAATTAAATTGGTTTATTCCCCAAGTGATGGCCGGCCAAACCAAAGGGGTTTGGCACCCTCTTTGGCCGGCCAAACCAAGCCACACCAATCGGGAATTAAACTCATTTAATTCGCCCAATAAGCCTTCAAAAGACTTAGCCATTATAAGCTTCCATTGCGCCTCTGATTAACTCAGATTCGACTTATTTCTCTTGATCGGAAAATCCAATTTTCAACTCGTTTTAAATCCCTCGGATTACTCGTAGTGCGTGTGACTAAATAGGCTTTCGATTTATGTTGGCCGTCTATAATCCACTAATTATAGAACGATCATGAGTGGCACCTAGTAGTACATCATGACCCCCAATTAATCGAAAGATCAATGGTTGACCTCAGAAAGAATTCTGAAACCCTTCAGCAGCTCTAATGAATCGTGCCCCATTCCCTTCACCATCTTATACCCACTTGGTTCAGGACATGGTCTATTTGTGTCAGTCCCCACTAGGCTGGCTACGTCACACCTAGCCCAAGTAATGTCTTTCTCGTCCTTTGGATTTCTAATTACTCTCATGTATTTAAGAGACTCGCACTCTGAACATGATATGCTCTGGCCAGAGGCTTTGAGTAACAATCCGACGATAGGCCTGGGTATACATCTCCTCGCAAGGAGTGGTGAATCCTTTGTAGGCTGTTCAATCATCTTCGGGCACTTCGGCTTATACCCAATCATCCTGGGTCCACACCTCCTTGGAGATGCTTGCTTAAGATGTTAAAGTATAAGTCTCCATGACCAAGATGACTTGAACACCGCAAGTCAAAGGAACATCGTACTTAAGCTACAGTAATAACTTCAGTGACATATCTTTATAGATTACCATATGAAGTTTTACAGCTAGTCACTCCAATGAACTAGTTCCCTTAACTAGCATCCATGTTTATCTCCGGACATCCCAATGTCACCAGCCAGTGAGAATCAGCTGATTAGAGAATAACCCATGCTAGTCTCAACAGAATTGATAGTGTCCATTTTTATCAATTCATCGACTAGGGATACTTTCAATACTTCACAATTGCACATGTAGAGATAATCACTAGTTGTGATCCCATCACAAATTCTCTTATGCTGTGAATTATATTGCGGATATTCAGTAGATGAGTTTAAGATCCCAATCAAATACACAAACATGTATACTCAAATAGTGAATTATCATTTATTAAAATAAATGTTTACAATCATAAGGCGATTGCCTTAGGACACTTCTCTCATATCACTAACAAACTCCCACTTGGCCTAATGCCAATCGCTACGGTATCCAATACCACAGGCTCTAACATGACCCTCAAACTTGTTTTGAGGTAAGGCCTTAGTTAAAGGATCCGCTAAATTCCTTTCAGTGGGAATTTTCTCAATTTGTATATCATTCCTACTTATAATCTCTCTGATCAGATGATAGCGGCGAAGCACGTGTTTGGATCGCTGATGAGACCTTGGTTCCTTTGCTTGTGCAATAGCTCCATTATTGTCGCAGTAAACCGGGACTGCTTCATCAATGGTTGGAACCACGCCAAGTTCTAAGACGAACTTCTTGATCCAGACTGCTTCCTTTGCTGCTTCCGAAGCTGCGATATATTCCGCTTCCGTGGTAGAATCCGCTACGGTGTCTTGTTTGGAACTTTTCCAACTTATTGCGCCTCCATTCAAAGTAAATACGTATCCAAACTGATATTTGGAGTCATCCTTATCTGTCTGGAAACTGGCATCTGTATACCCACGTATTACCATATCTCATTCTCCATATATTAGGAACACATCCTTAGTTCTTCTTAAGTACTTAAGGATTGTTTTAACAACCGCCCAATGATCCATTCCTGGATCCGATTGGTATCTACTTGTGACGCTCAAACCATACGATACATCGGGCCTTGTACATAATATAGCATACATTATAGATCCTATCGCGAATGCATAAGGAATCTTATTCATGCAAATCCTCTCGTCTTCTGTGCACGGACACATAGACTTTGAAAGGTTGATCCCATGCCTGATGGGAAGGTAACCTTTCTTGGATTCCGACATGCTAAACCTTTTTAGCACTCGGTCTATATATGTAGACTGCGAAAGACCAAGCAACCGTTTTGATCTATCTCTATAGATTCTAATCCCAAGGATATAGGTTGCTTCTCCCAGGTCTTTCATAGAGAAGGTTTTGGACAACCAAATTTTAACTGTCTGTAAGACTGAAATATCGTTTCCTATAAATAATATGTCATTGACATATAATACTAGAAATACGACTGTACTCCCACTAACCTTCTTTTACACACAAGGTTCGTCAGGATTTTGTGAGAAATCAAACTCTTTGATTGTCTCATCAAAACGGATGTTCCAGCTCCTAGATGCTTGCTTCAGTCCATATATGGATCGTTGAAGCTTGCATACTTTGGTTTTGTCAACCGATGTGAAACCTTCAGGTTGTATCATGTATACATCCTCAAGCAGGTTTCCATTAAGGAAAGATGTTTTCACATCCATTTGCCATATCTCATAATCATAATGAGCTGCTATGGCTAGGAGCATCCGAATGGATTTAAGCATAGCTACTGGCGAATAGGTTTCGTCATAATCAATTCCTTGTTTCTGACGATATCCCTTTGCCACTAATCTAGCCTTAAAGGTAACTACATTACCTTCCATGTCGGTTTTCTTCTTGAAAACCCACTTGCACCCTATGGGCTTAATCCCTTCAGGTGGGTTAACCAAGTCCCATACTTGGTTTTCGTACATGGAATCCATTTCCGACTTCATGGCCTCAAGCCATTTGTCCCTTTCTGAACTTTTCAAAACGTCTTCAAAACTGATAGGTTCGTCATCGCTTATGAGTAACACGTCGTTCGATTCACTTACGAGAAATCCGTATCTCTCTGGAATATTGCGTGTCCTATCAGATCTACGAAGAGGTGGTGTAGTTTTAGGTTCAACTGATAGCTCATCATTATAAGGTATTGGTTGTGGGTCTAGACTAGGTGTCTCTGTAATGTCTATTGGAGTTTCTTGAACTTCATCAAGTTCAATGTCACTCCCACTGTTTTCTTGTAAAAGAAATTCTTTTTCCAGAAATACAGCATGCCTTGAAACAAACACCTTTTGTTCCAAGGGATGATAGAATTGGTAACCCTTCGTTTCCTTAGGGTATCCAATAAATAGACATTTATCAGACTTAGCATCCAATTTGTCTGATACAATCCGCTTCACATAAGCAGGACAACCCCATATCTTAAGATGAGTTAAGTGGGGTTTCTTACTATTCCATGTCTCATATGGAGTAGTAGAGACTACCTTGGTCGGGACTTTGTTTAGCAAGTAAACAGCTGTCTTAAGCGCATATCCCCAAAAGGATTTTGGAAGAGTTGCCTGATTCATCATCGACCTAACCATGTCCATCAAGGTTTGGTTGCGCCTCTCAGATACACCATTATGCTGTAGTGTATACGGCGGAGTCCATTGGGACAATATCCCATTGTCCCTAAGATAATCTTGAAACTCTTGACTCAAGTATTCACCACCCCGATTGGATCGAAGTATTTTAATACTTTTGCCAAGCTGTTTCTCTACTTCATTTCTAAACTCTTTGAATTTCTCAAAGGCTTCAGATTTGTGTTTCATCAAGAACACGTACCCGAATCGTGAGTGATCATCGATAAAGGTGATGAAGTAGCTATAGCCTCCTTGTGCAAGAGTTGACATTGGTCCACATACATCAGTATGTATTAGACCAAGCAATTCTCCCACTGGATTACCTTTTCCGGAAAAGGGTAATTTGGTTATCTTGCCTTTTAAGCATGATTCGCATGTATCAAATGAACCGGGTTCAAATGATTCCAAAATTCCACATCGGTGTAATTCGGTCATGCGTTTCTTACTTACATGGCCAAGACGACAATGCCAAGTGTAGGAGTCTATTCGATTATCTATTCGAGCACGTTTGTTGCTAACTTCGATATTGAAAACGTCACTGGATAAATCTAATGTGTAGATACCATTGCACAAAGTTCCATTCCCATAAAGAACGTCATTTAAAGTTATGTAACAACAATTGTTACTAAAAGTTAAATGATAACCCTTTTCATTCAAACATGAAATAGATACAATGTTCTTTATTAACGAAGGAACAAAATAACAATTATCCAATTCTAAGATACGTCCAGTGGGGAGCTTTAGCAAATATGTTCCGATGGCAACATCAGCAATCTTTGCTCCATTTCCAACTCGCAGATTTGCTTCTCCTTTGACGAGTCTTCTTCTATTCCTTAGCCCCTGTATGTCATTACATATATGTGAGCTACACCCAGTATCAAGTACCCAGGTATTTGAGGAAATAGAGTGGCATTCAATAACGAAGATACCTGAAGAGGATGGGGCATCGGATGCCTTATTCTTCATGGACTCAAGATAAATCTTGCAGTTTCTTCGCCAGTGACCCTCCTTGCCACAATGAAGGCAAGTTCCTTTTGGTTTCTTTTCAGTCTTTTTGGCCTTTTTCTTCTTTCCTTTATTCTGTTCTTTGGCCTTCCTCTTAGAACCTTTCTTCGAGGAACCAACTAAGAGTACCGCCTTTTGATCCGGCTTTACAGAAGGCTCCACAGTCTTCAGCAGGTTGAGCAACTCGGGAATGGTGGTCTCTAGTTTGTTCATCTGATAGTTCATCACAAATTGTGAATAACTTTTGGGCAAACAACTCAGAATTAAGTCAATACTTAGTTCATGATCCATTGCAAAATCGAGTGTGTTCAGTTGCTCAATGTACCCCAACATCTTTAACACAAACTGCGAGGCAGAAGTGCCTTCCTGCATCTTAGTGGTGAAGAGGAGTCTGGAGACTTCGAACCTTTCGGATCTCGCCTGCTCTTCAAACAACTCATGAAGATGGAAGATGATGGTATAAGCATCCATATGCTCATGCTGCTTTTGCAGCTTAGGTATCATAGAGGCTAGCATGATGCAACTCGTAAGTTCAGAATCGGTCACATGTTTCTGATAGGCCACTAGCTGGTCTGGAGTTGCACCTTCTGGAGGTTGGTTAGGAAGTTGATCTTCAAGGACATAAGCAAGCTTCTCTGACTTGAGGACTATCCTCAGGTTTCGAAGTCAGTCCATGAAGTTTGGCCCAGTCAGTTTATTGGTGTCCAAAATGGAACGCAAATTCAGAGAAGACATGATCGAGTGATTATTCTAGAAACACAAATTGAGCTTATGTGAGAAGAATGATAAAGAATGTATCAATATACATTAATTAAAAAATCCTATTTATTTATCAAATTGAATAACCCTTTTTATCAATTCGGGAGATTGTAGGAGCATCTCCAAATAGGTTGATATCCAACCATAGATAAGAACAACCATGGCTGTGGCCATCAAGTTTTTCTTAGCTATGAAGGTAGGTAATTATACCGATTACACATCACATATATGTAACTATCACTTTATGCTATCAACTAATTGAATGTTTGCATAAATCATTGGGTTGTTAACTCATTAACAAGTATGTAACTTTATACATAGCACCCAACTGCACCTCTCTTTGCATCAACCTTGGCTATGGCATAACAAATCGATGCTCCAAGCTTAAGGCTGACCCATTAATCATGAAATAGTTTTAATATGGTTGGAGCTCATTCAACCGTTTAGTCAGGCTTGGATGTGTCCAACAACCAAAACTAAGGATTGACCTCTGACTCCAACTATATTATCCATAAACTAATTCCATGGTTTGAACATGTTGAGGTTCAAGCCGGGCATGGATGTGTCCATCAACCCAAACGAGAAACAAAACTCTGATTCTAACCATATTAATGGAAGGTGTTTGCCTTAATATTTTGTAAGGGGTTTTGGGTCTCATCCTTTCTTTTGTAAGCACATTCATGACATTATGTCATGACTAATGATTTCTTTAATAAAGTATGTATGTGACTTAATTTATCAAGTCTCATTATTTGAATTAGGAATCGGATTTCCTAATTCTAATTTCATACTTTATTTAAGGAATTGTTTTGGGAAATAATTTCCTAAATTGTCATAATCAATTTCGGAAATAATATGTTCAAAACATTGATTTCTCTAAATCAAATCTTATTAAATTAAGAGACAAATCCCTTAATTCAACTACTTATTATTTTCATGAAAATCTCATTTAAGAAAACTCTATAGGAAACTATTTTCCTAATTAATTTTGGAGACAATAATATGTAAGAGCATCACCTCTTAAAACATATTTTATTCATGGATTTAATTAATTACAACGAATTATTTTCTAAGGGTGGCTCCCCGAGGCTCAGATACCCAAAGAAAAGTAATTTGTTGTAAATCCAATTGGACGGCTCCCCGAGGCTCAATCCAAATCAAACATGACAATTTCAATTAAAATTGAGAAATTAAATTACAACAACTAACTTTAAATTGGACGGCTCCCCGAGGCTCAATCCAAAATAAAGAATTTTGTTGTCAATTTAAAAACCAATTCAAATTTAATTGTCAATTAACTGTCCATGAATTTGTCTAGACTTTCTTAAAAGAAAGTGCCCAAAATTGCGAGATTTCATAATAGGTTTTCAGAATAATTGTAAGTTTCTGGTACAAAGAAAACTTACATATTTCCAAAATTGGAAAATTTCTAAAATAGAAAAATTTCCAAAATTGGAAAGTTTCCAAAGATGGGAAGTTTTCACAATTATTATAAAATTTCAGAAACTAGAAAATTTCAAAAGTTTGCGAAATTTCATGAGGATTTCCAAACTTTGAAATTCCTAAATCTAAAATTTATTATAATTGAAAGTTTCCATAATTGAAAATTTTTCCAAAATTGAGATCATGACAAAGTTTTCCGCAAAACAATTATATGATTATGTCGAACACTAACCGGCTCTGATACCACTGTTGGGACCGGGTGCATGTTGACAAGGATACGGGTTCGTAAAATTTTAAATTTTTACGTGCAGCGGAAGAATTAGCATAAAATAATTTCCAAATTATTTTAACCACGTATCTAGCATGCAACCTTATGATGTGTTGACATGATCATAAATTAAAACTTTGCGGAAAAGTAAACTAATTTACTAAGTACCTCGCGTAACTCGAAGTAAGGGACGAGATCCAACCGTAGCGTCCCTTGGAAGCTCCGCCTCTATTCGCGTCCACGCCGAGTTCTCTTCGGGATGACTTCGCAAAGTCACGAGTTTTGTGCCGACGAGAACTACTAGATTCTCTAAAGGCACAACTAGAAAACAAGAGAAAAGATAGGAAACTAACCACCAAGAACGGAATCTAAATTCCGGGAAGGAAGGAGATG
>JAGFNQ010010020.1:0-28326 GCA_024364735.1 Boesenbergia rotunda
ATTGAAGCATGCTATGTTGTTTTTCTCATGTTAGGTTTCCCACTGTGAGTTCTTTTAATATCTGTCCATCTTTGATCCTTTTCTCCTGCCATAAGCTGACTTTGATGGATTAAAGTTTTCTGTGATTGAATTAAGTGGTAGCTTAATTTGATTTAGACCTATTCTTGAGTTGGTTTGGATTTTGGGTTGGGAGTAGACTAAACCTAAATCGAACCTAGACTCAATGAATAAGAATTAGGCATTTAATTATAATTAATTAAATGATCTCGGTATTAGGATTAACCCTAATACGCTTTAGGGATTTGATCCGCTATTTACTATTTGTGTAGATAGCTAAATAGTTGTGTCCTCCAGTACAAGACTTTGATGTGATTATGTTCACTGCGGATTGATTGGATAGGAGGTTTCTCATCGCTACAAGCACCTACTTAGAGGTGGGTATCTCTGATTTATCTTTCTAGATACTGTCTTACTATTGTACATAGTTTATTATAGATAGCAGTAGGTTTATACGTTATACATGTCTTTGTTTATCATTACTTGATATCTATTACTTACCCTTTGAGATAACTCTTGCTTAGTTCCATACAGTCTCGATATTTATCATGCATGCATATGTGTACAAATATAGTAGTAGGGCACTTTGTATCTGTATTTGAATTCATTCCTAGATATACCTTGCATAGATACCTAAGGTATGATGGATAGATCATGATACATGTGTTAGACCTATACTTTTCCTACCGATGCATGGTTGAGGATCCGATTAACGAGGAGGGTGTGGTTAGTATACACTACCCTCAAGGTTGCATACTGAGCTGCAGGCTCTGTACGATTGCCTACTGGCGATCATTGGCTCCCCCTAGGGCTTGAGCCCGTCGCACAATCAGGTTTCCTGTATTGATAGAGCTATTAGCGTTGTGTTGTTGGATGATGGCGACCACCGGCTCCCTTGAGGTCTGACCTCGTCACCAGTCATGCCTTAGACATCCTTGCATAACCATGAGTGTTGGACGTCATACTTGCATAGCTACGAGTGCTGAGCTACATATTTGCATCGCCACGAGTGCTGGGTGTCATACTTATATAGCCACGAGTGGTGGGCTTCATATGTTGTATGCCACGAGTGTTTGGCTCCTCTACACAGCCACAAGTGGTTGGCTTGTCTGTTTCCTGTTTACCCGATCGCCAGGTGGTTGGAGTGTATACAGAACAGATCATTACATCATGTGTATATCAGACATTGCACCTTTGTTGATGTTTGTTGCATTTGAGTGCTGCATATGTTTGACATGCACTTACGAGTGACATATATATTTGGATTGTGTATCATTCTTGAGGTTATATAGGGGATTGATTACACCTACCCGAAGGATAGATGGACTCTGGTATGTACTTACTTTCAGCCTTTAGTTATGTATTATCTTCTGTACCCGAGATTGTATCAGCGTGATTTTTACTATTATTATAGCTTACCGTGTAATCTATTTTGGTATCTGCTGAGTTATTTCGACTCACCACCGTTCACTATATTTCTGTCTTCAGGTTGATTGGTCGCCAGGGGAGCTCCAGTTGTTAGTCATAGGTCCCTACGACTCCAGTGATGGGTGCTTCCGCATAGTATTGTTTCTTTTACATCTTATTATTTGGTTTGTCTTTGTTTTTTTGTCGTGAAATTTGTATCGTGATTCATTTGTTTCGGTATTGTATTTTTGAGTCATCTGTTGGACTTTATAGTTGTTATTTTGTTGCATGCCCACCCAAAGGGCAGCTCAATTGAGTAAGGTTGGATTATTTGTTGAGATTGCATTTACTTTCCTACTCTATTTCTTATTTTGAAACCTGAAGCCAATATTATATTGCGTGTTGTATGTGTGTCTAAATTGTCCGTCGAATAGGGAAGACGTTGTCCAATTTTATATTGGATCAACGGCTCTTTTGGTCTTGGGACGTGACATTAATAAGATCAATTTGGCATTCTCGCCTTCAACATGATGCCAATATCACCATACATTAAAAAAAACACCAAATGCCACAACTTACAACGTTCCAACAAAGAAAACACGAAAAGAACACAGAAATTACTTACCGGAGTACTTAACTTTCAGTTATTTACCACAGAGAAATCACCTATAGATGTATTTTATCTCCTTTTGTCTCCCCCAACGTGTCTGATCAACTTCATTGGTTTTTTACATAGAATCAAGTGGAAAACACAGAAGCGTGCAATTCATAGCTCTCATCCACATTTTCTCCAGCTTTTTGTTAGTCATGTTCTTCCAAAATTACTGGAGCCCAAGGCAGGCCTCTGCTGCAGTTGACATGAGGAATGTATGAGTCTTCATCCTCTATCAAGACAATAACTTGGTTACAGTTGGGAGATAAATGGTTATGGAGGAAGAAAACATTAGGATTTATACTGCTGCAGTCGAAATACATATTGCTACTCGGTGATCATGCCTATCGCAACCATCAATAAAAAACATCGATCAATACAAGGCACACAAAATTTGAGCTCTTGCATCAAGTTGGTAGATAATACCTCAAAAGGCTTTACGAATGATTTTGTCCATGTTGCAAAGGGTTGGGATCTTGAATCTGGTTCTCCAAGTCTAGCTGCCCGGTTTCATCTCCATTTTCAACTCCAGCAAGGTTTCTGGCTTCGTTCTGCTGCTGACTCTGATTAAGTTGGATCGAGCGCAAATTTCTCCTAGCCCTCCATCTTAAATACTCAATGAGCAGAGAGTTCATACTGATTGAAATACCAAGCCCAGCAAATGAAGAAAGTAAAACAGAGGGCACGGGGCTTACTCCTAGCTGCAGAATCAACAAGGAGATTTTCAACTTCTGTATTAAAAATTAAACAAAAAATTTGGGCTACCAAATCCATCTGGCGAATCACATCACCTTACCACACTATAGAAAACATGAGCAAAGAGGATCACAAGAACAAATTGGAACGATGCATAGGCCCAGATGTAGCTCTGGCTCACTGTGAATAAAACACTCAAATTCATGGTCTGACATAAAGCACTATAAAACACAGATTGAGTACAACAATGTGGCAATCACAAACCACGCTATTAGGGTTTATTGTATGGTAAGAAAATGGATACTTAATATATGAAAGCTAGTAGAAAATATTGGAAGAACCTGAAATTGCAAAACCATTGGAAGAGAAAGATGTATTACCCATCGTTGAAGCTATCATGGATGCGAGAAGACCTAGAACACAAGCAAATGGCAAAGATATGGCAAGAGCACGGGGACCCAATTCACTAACCTGTTAGATTAAAGTTTTAGTTGAAAGTAAATGTAAACTCATGAAACTAAATGAACAAGTGTGTTGGAAATCATTAAAAAACAAAAGAATAATAATAATACAAATTGTATTTGAAAGTTGAAAAGTCTTACTAAGAGTTGCTCCAGGAAGCAGAAATATGCAAGAATGCTGACCATGACAAGAATAGGGACATCCTGCAATACCCTGTCAGAAAATGAAGAAATACCAGTTAAAACTAACATATACTAAGGTCAAAGGCATACATTGCCACGAGATGAAGCCAAAAATCTGAAAATTGTTAAATAATGATCTATTGATTATAGTAATGCGTTTATTAAGGTACAACCTGCAGGTCAATCAGGTATTTCTAATACATTCAAGGCATAAATTTGGATTCGAAGCTTGTGCAGAAAACAGTTTGCACGGTTCCAGTTTTACTTCTAGACAAAAATAAGCATAGTCTGACCAAAATCTTAATCATAATTGGCACAAACTCGTGTTATTCAAATTTCATCATTTGAAATTAATCATAACAATTATTTATTTTAAAAATCAAACTTTTCTTTGATAACCTCCATAAAAGGATAACAAAATGAATACATATTTGAACAACATTTTTATTCCAAAACCATAAGCAAAAAAGGAAAATGTTCAAGAATGGGCAAGATCGAAAAGCTTGCAACTCAATGTTTGATGTGTTGCAAACCATCGAAATATTCCATCCATAATTTCCCTCTCCTCTAACCAGCCTTAGTCATAGGGATGACAAAATATGCCCTGCCCTGAACCTTCATTGATCTCCCCCGATTGGAGCAGATTTATCTGCCCGAACTATAAAACAGCACAGGTATGGGTTAGAAAGTTACAATTCACTTGTAGGACAAGATGGGATGGCCTAATGTCCTGCACCGTCTACCCCATCCTAGATCATTTAAATTTATAATATGTATAGTCCATATAGAAGTCATTTATTGATTGGTTGATGTCCTATGTATACTTCTAATTATTAATTCATACTTATAATTGGACATTGGTAATTGCTAATGGAAAAAAGTGGGATGAGGTGGGCAGAGTAGGCCAGGGAGAGTGAATGAATCTCATGTGGTGTGCGAGAAACTTAGGACATGGCATGGGAGAACTGGGAGGATTAAATTATGCAGGACGGGTATGAGATTCCAAAACCTACCTTACTTTGCCTTGTATTATTAAACTTTATGTAAGATTATACCATTATTTAAAGGGGCACGTACTCTTCAGGTCCCAAACTTGATGCTAAATTGGTGATTCTGATACCAAACTTTTGAAAAGACTTTTATAGTCTCAAAGTTGGGCTTTATCTTTTTTTAGTCCCAAATTTTAAAAGAAACAATTTTAATACCATGTAATGGGATGCGCCTCAAGTCCCTTTTTTTTTTTTAAAAAATTGTGATCGAACACTATGATCCAATTAGGAAGGTGAACCCTAGGGGTTTTCAGTTTTTAATTTTTTTTTAGCATGAACACTATAATCCAATTGGGAAGGAAACCCCTAGTGATTTTCGATTTTTAATTTTTTTTAGCTTGAACATTATAACCCAATTGGGAAGGTAAACCCTAGGAATTTTCTATTTTTAATTTTTTTTAGCTTGAACACTATAACCCAATTGGGAAGGTGAACCCTAGACTAAAATAAAAATAAAGTGTTAACTTTGGGACTAAAAAAGTTTTTTTAAAGTTTGGTATCCAAAATGCCAAAAATTTGGTACCCAAAATGCCTTTTCCTCATTATTTAAATCAAATAAATTATTTTTTAATTGGATTGACTAATATTTTCTCTGGTCTCCCTCAACCACACAGATCTTCCACTATAATTGATTCCACTTTTCTAATTCTATGAGCATGTTGACGTCATCTCAATTCTCAACCTATTTTTTTGTTGTTTTATCTTCAACTGGAACTACACCTAATCAGTGTTTCAGATACTGTTCCGTGCCAAGCGGAACGGTATGTTTTGCCCGCACACCGAAATCGAAACCGAAACCGGTATCGACACTAAAAATATTTAAAATAATTCTAAAATTCATAAATAATTTTAAAATTTTATAAATAATTCTAAAAAAATTAATTGTCAAGTTACATAAAATATAAACCGACACATATTCTTTATTTTAGAAGTTTTGAGAAAGATATATTGTTAAGTTACATAAAATTTAATACAACAACCAAATCTTATTATATATATTAGATAAAAACATATTTATCTAATATATATAAGTATTGAAACCGTATCGGCACGGCACAGTACCGAAACTGTATTGTTCCGGTCTAGGACCGAAATTTCGGCATGGGTCGAGATTTTAAACCTTGCTCCTAATAATAGTTCTTGCGTATTTGTATTTTTTAATTTAACAAATTCATATTAGCATTCTTATCTCTGCCATCTTAACCTTTTGTTCAAAGATCAAATTCTAAAAGAATGATTCAAACATACTTAAAGATTAACACAAACAATTGCAAAAACCAAATGCCAGATATTCTTTCAGCCAAAAAGTCATTAATCAGAATAATAAAATTGGTTACTGGATCCATGGTTAATTACTGCAGAAAGGAAAAAATGATAATCTAGAAATAAATGGGTCTTGTAAATCTATATATATATATATATAACAGTAATTGGCAGATGAAATCAATAGGTTTGCACAATTTTGTTCTTAAGAAAATCCAAGGTTGATTAGATTCATAGCAGTTCTCTAGGAATAGGGCATGGACGGAGACTGAGATATAGAATCACAGTTTCTTCTAATTGAAATGATATGAAGTTTGCCAATCCATATTAAGGATCACAGAAAATGAGAAAAATAACCTGTATCGAGCAACTTCTTGCCGATGAGTTGCATTTGCAGCATGTCTACGGACAGTCTGATTATTCTGTAATCTCAGCAATGTTACAGGTAGGTTTCTTACTTCCTGCTTGCATACATCGCATGTCTTGTTTCCCTTAATACTAAACCATTTTACTGCACACTCTTGGTGTGCAAGTGCAAGTTCTCCTTTGCAGCTACACTCCATTTTAAGTGTTTCTCCTCCTTCAGCAAGTTCAATGAAACATATTCGGCAGACGGCCTCTTCTTCTGGAATATCTTCACTAACATCTTCAGTTACTGCAAACTCATGTATCATCCATGCTAATAATATTATATAAATTGGCTTCTTTTCTAACAACTCAAGCTTTCGAGGGAAGTAGTTACCAATCAACCTTAATATAGTATGAAACCAAGAGGTGGATTCGAATCCCTCTAGTGTTAAAAAAAAAAATAATAATCCAATCAATTTGCGTGATAGAGGTGGGGGCCAATCAAGTGAAGGACCCTACTAACACATGAAGGGGGAGTGTTAACATATCTTTCCTAATAGATCGAGCTTTTAGAAAAATATTTAACCAATCAACCTTAAATCTAAGAATTAGTCTCTTCTTGTGTAAGCCAATATAAGGTTATTGTTGAATTGGGATGGTCCCTTTCCTTCCCACGATGACTAGCTATTTTAGAAGGGGATATCCTCTAAATATTTAGACATAATTGACTACCATACTTGTCCATATGACACCAATGGTTATAGAACATCTTAACTTCAACACACTACCTCCTAATGCCTATCATAACTCAGGTACGAGCATAGCTCTGATACAATATTAAATTGAAATGGAGTCCATTTCATCCCACAGTACGTAGTCATTTGAGAGGAGAACACGTTTCTAGTTTATAAACATAATGGATCACCATTCTTATTCATGTGTCGAACATCCTAGCTTTAATAGACCCCATCATAACCAAGATGTATGAAACTAGCTACAATAATAGGTTAAATTGGGGAAGAAATCATTCCATCCAAAAATGAGTAGTCATTTAAGGAGGAGACACCCATATTCCATCCCAAGATGAATAGTTATTTGAGAGGGGATACCCTTATAATATTTAGACATAATGGACCACTATACTTATTTATGTCAGGCTATTAGGCATGGAGCATCGTAGCTTCCCATTATGACTCAATGATACAAGCCTTAGCTATCATAGCATGCTGTGAATCCCATTCCATTCCAAAATCATCTTGGTATGGAATGAACTTTACCCCAATTCAACAAAGGTATACTCAATAAGTGTGAAATTTTATATTAAATTTCAGTTTGCCTATAAATATTTTGTACAATAACCATAGCCAGTAAAAAAATACATCATGCTTCTCCCACCTAGCACTCGCAAAGAAATGAGTAAAAATAAATTCATGATCATGAATTAGTCATATTGCTTAATTTGCAGTTCATAAAGTACCATTGACTGTCTCTATAGCTGCATCAGTTTCGATGGTAATGCCAGGCATGACAGGACGAGGGGTTGAAATAACTCGTACTAAACCAATTGAATCCATTCTCCGTAAACCTCTATTTTTGGCGTTCCCAGGTACTGAAAGTGATCGTCTGATCAGCATCGCATCTTTTTTCTGTTGAATCAAACAAAAAATGCAAAGCAAACAGTTTGAGAAACACTATTCTATGTAGGAACATAGACTACTGAAATGCATCCTTCAGATTACTGTCAGATAGTCTCTAAGCAAGATTTACTTTTGATAACATAGTTATGCATAAATTCATACACCATGCAAACAATTAGAAAAGTTCTCACTAATATCAGGAATTTAGAAGCCTATTATAAAAAGTGAAGCATGTTTGCTTAGCAAATTAAAGCCAGTGCCCAAGCAAGCTGATCACACAAGTTAAAAGTCTACAAACCATTCAATCAAATAGACTGTTTAACAGGGAATTAGCATACTGATCAGATGATCATGATGTGCAAAATGGACAATTAAATTGACTTAGACGTGGGTAGGGGTAAGGGATTAATAGCTTTAGTTCACACACATCAAGGAAGATACAAGTTATGAATTTTGTAGGATTCACAAGTATTGAAAGAAAAAAAAAACAAGGTCCAATTTTATTTTAAAAATGAACTAGATAAAGAAAGAGCACAAATGATTGGCATCAGAAAGTGTTTATACAGAAAATGAACATATAAGACTTACTTCCAGAGAAGAGAGGTCCACAACATGTCTTTCTTGTACAGTAGATGGACCTTGATTGCCAACTGGTGTAACAGGTAAAGAGTATGTTCTCTTGGTTGAAACAGAGGATAAAACCTTGATAAAAGAAAACTGCCTTGACGTTGAAGGATTGTCTTGTTGTCCTGAAGAAGGTGTTCCGGTAATCAGGAGCACTGTTCCGTCACCTTCTGAAGTCGAGCCTTTTGTCTTAAGACTCCTCTGTGAGAAGATACTTCTAATAGATGATTTTGACCTTGTTGAATTTGGCTTGGGTGGTAGGCCTGCTCTTGCTGAACCAGGACTGGACAATGCATGTGTCCTTGCAGAAGGCATTGGACTTTCCAATGTTCTCGCAGGTATTTGCAAGGATGCAAGGTTTGGTCGTCGAGAATTATGTGCATGTACAACCTCCCTTAAGGTGTTCGCATCCTTGTTAGATGATTGCAAAGGCATCTATATTAGAGAAATATCAATTTTAGTAAAAGCAAATGCTCAGGATGTTATAGAATGTTATAAAAATAGAACCTAAATTACTAAACAGTTTCATGACTTATTAATGCATTTTCTGTAAATAAACAAATAGCAAGTTTAAAATAACAGATAATAATTATATGGGCAATTGTCACTGCAAAGAGCGCATTGCTTGGTTCAACACTTATAATCAGACTTGGTTATTCGTCTTCTAGAAGCTACAAAATCAGAAAAATATTCTAAGATATGGTGCATTGGACACCTTCCACCTATGGTTCAAATTGCCTACAAGACTGGAGTTGCAGGTCCCAGCATTCCACCATAGGTTATTTCGTACTGTTCTGTAATGGACATGATGGCTTCTGATAAATCAAGTCAATCACTTCCACATCATAACAAATCTGGTAGAATATAAATACACTGGAATATGGAAGAGTGCTAGGGAGCGTTTGGTTTGCTCTATTTTTTATTTTCATTTTTCAGAAAATCACATTTTCTCATTTTTTTAGAGAATGACTTTATTTCATTCTCTAGTTTTTCAGAAAACACTATATCTTTTTCTGAAAAACAAGTCTACAAAATGCAAACCAAATACGTTTTCTAGAAAACCGTATTTTCTACGAAAAATGAAAATGAAAAACAAGTGTACCAAACGCTCTGTCAATTGTATTAAATGCTTTGTTTTTAGATGTTTTGGGTGAACCACGGTCACCCTTTTGCATTTTCAATGATGATAATAACATAAGCAATCGTCCAGTTCATCAATGACGAAACTAGTTGACTATGGGATTGTCATATTCATTTTTAAAACATCTACAAAGCATTTCTTCAGCTCTAGAGAACACCAGATTTAGCCTAATCTCTGAAAAAAGGAGAATGCTATTTGAACATCAGCTCCAGAACTAACTCCCACCAGGGAAACTCAGACAAGATCGGATAGAAACAAGAAGATAAAGAGCTCATCGTTCTTGTTCTCCGCAACTATCAAATAAAGAAGCCCTTTTTGCACAAGCTTTAACGTCAAAACTTACCACTGATTAAAAAATGGTCTGACGCAGTAGAATAACAAGCAAAAAAAAAAAAAAAAAAACTCTCGGAGCAACAAGTAAAAAAGGCTTCATTGCTCGGTAGGAATTGCCTCACGATCAAAGCTCGAAGGCGGCGATGCCGTGGAAGCCGAGTCCAATGGGCCTGGCGAATCCTCCATAAGAAACCGAAACAAAAATCAACCCCACCAAGTGATTCTACAAAGGAAAAACCCCCCGGGCGGGTGATTCCGGCAGTGATCTTCCAGCAGCGGCTCTCTCGGCAGGGTGGATTACTGGAGTAGTAGGCCGGATGAGGCGGAATAAATGAGCAAAAGCGTCCACAAATTTTCATCCGGAGTATAAATTTGCTGAACTCCAAAGCCAATTTGTTTTATTCTTAGATCGGCACGCCCCCATATAAATTTTCCATCCGCCGTCAAATTAAATTTAAAACAGTAATTTAGCACCGAATATCAAACTTTACAATATATTCAAATATAGTTCCAAATTTACTAAATTATATACGTATTTTCCGTTTTATTTGTAATTAGTCGTCAGTCGAATCAATTTTTTTTTTATTGTAGATGAATTTAATATTTAAAAAAAATCAGTCGTTTAATTTGTTTTTTAATTAAAATTAATTTTAAATAAAATTGATTAATAGATATACGAATTCGGATTAACATGAAATTAGTTCATATATTTATTGTTAGTTCTCGTAATTATATCTATGCTTTTAAATATCAATTTGACATAATATATTAAGAGTAATGATTTTTTAAATACGGATGTGTTCGAAAAATTCAAATCGACTGATAGACCAAACAACTTTGGATTGACATGAAATTCACTCTAATGTATTCGTCTAATTCTCTTGATTATATTCATGCTCTCAAACATCAATTTGACTCAATATATTGAGAGCAGTTATGTATTGAACATGAATTAAATTTTTTGAAAAATCTAATTCATGTTTAAAACATAACTACTCTCAATATATTGAGTGAAATTAATGTTTCAGAGCATAAATATAATTAGGAAAATTAGACGAATATATAAGAGTTATTTTCATGTCAATCCGAGGTCATTTGATCCATCAATCAATTTTGGATATAAAATTAACTCCTATATATTCGTCTAATTATACTGATTATATCATGCCATCAAACATCAATTTGACTCAACATTTGAGAGTAGTGATTTTTTGACATGAAATAAAATTATCAAACAATTAAATTTGTATTTAAAAAATCAATGCTCTCAATATATTGAGTCAAATTAAAATTTGAGGGCATAGATATAATCAGGAGAATTAGACGAATACTTAGGAGCTAATTTCATGTCAATCCGAGGTCATTTGGTCCATCAGCCGGTTTTGCCCAAAATCAACTAATAAACCAAACAAATTGGTTGATGGACTAAACGATCTCGAATTGATATGAAGTTAGCTCCTATATGTTTGTCTAATTCTCCTAATTATATTCATGCTTTCAAACATGAATTTGACTCAATATATTGAGAGTAGTGATTTTTTGAATACGAATTAGATTTTTAGAATAATCAAATTTATGTTTAAAAAATCACTGCTCTCAATATAATAAGTCAAATTGATGTTTGAGAGCATGGATATAATTAGGAGAATTAGACGCATACATAGGAGCTAGTTTCATGGCAATCCGAAGTCGTTTGATCCATCAGCTAGTTTGAATTCTTTGAACACATTCGTGTTTGAAAATTTTAATTCATGTTTCAAAAATTATTACTCTCAATATATTGAGTCAAATTGATATTTGAGGGCATGAATATAATCAGGAGAATTAGATGATTACATAGGAGCTAACTTCATATCAATTCGAAGTCTTTTGGTCCATTAGTTGGTTTGAATTTTTTGAACATATTCGTATTCAAAAAATCACTGCTCTTAATATATTAGGTCAAATTGATATTTGAAAGTGTGAATATAATCAGAACACTAATTATATATATAAGAACTAATTTTATATCAATTCGAGATTGTTTTATCTATTAATGGATTTTATTTAAAATTAATTTTAAATAAAAAAGTAAATGATTATTTTCTTAAATATTAATATTTTTGATTGATTAAGGATAAAATAAAAAATAAATATGTGATTTATTAATTATGAACTATTATATCTGATTTAAATATTTTACCAAGTTTAATACGCAATTCAGTATTTACTGAATTAAAAAATTATAAATTATCTTTAAATTGCTAATCACGTCTTAAACTTTATCTTCAGTCCCTATATCAGAAAAAGTTCATTTCCACTCTCTGCATGCAAAGTTTCATTTGCTTCAGCTCCCTAATATATATTAATTTACCTAATTGCCCCTATTATTTTTAGGTACAAAAAGTTTAAAATGAGGTATAATTTCTTCTGAATTCAGTATCATATAATTAGAATTTAGTATATTTTTTTATCAAATTGAGTACCACTCTTTTTCGAATATAGAAAGTTCAAAAATAAGTATAATTCGTTCTAAATTCAGTATATTTAAATTAGAATTTATTATATTTTCTATCAAAATTAGCACAATTCTTTTTCCACCTGACCAATTGATTAGGAGTTCATACTAATTAATTAGTTTAGGACGAATTAATTAAGAAATACTCAATTTGATATAAAATATACTAGATTTTAATTAAATAATGTTAAATTTATGAAGAATTATATTTTATTTCAGACTTTTTTACCTAAAAAATTGAGAGAAATTCGGTAAATCTGTAGTTGAAGTACATGAAACTTTGTATGTATGGAGTGGAAATAAATTTTTTCTAACGCAAAGACTATAAGAAAATTGAGTTTACATCCAAGGAGTTTAGGACAATTTTCTCATTAAAAAATGATCACAATAAATTAAGAAGAGCGCAGTGTACTATCTTGAGTCGGTCCTCTATTAGTTAATTTATCGAAATTGAATTTAATTCTTAAATATTTAAAAAAATTTAAAAAAATATCATGTCACTCCATAATTTACTTTATTTAATTTTTAAGGGATAATAAATAGGTGTTAATAATATTAAATAGATGTCTAACTTTTTTTTATATTTATCAAAATACATATTTATTTTCTCTTATACTGTCCCCGCTAATATTGTCCCAATTTATCTATAAAATTGCTATAATGAACAAGTCACTGTGCTCCCGTTGCGTTGCAGCTTAATAAATTCGTGATAAAATAATTCGTGATCAATTTCAAAAACTCATGGCTATATTTAAGTTATAAAATTGTCCCGGGCTATGATATAATAGAAGATCGACTAATTATCATTTTAAGTATTCATGATTCAATCCCAATTATAACATATTTTATCAAAATTTTTCTTCTAAATTGGATAAGAAACTTGGGACGCTGGGCTTCTAGACGATCTGCCATGAGCGCTTCCCAATTTACCTTGCCGGTCGATGAAAAACTTCCGTGACGCCAAGCTAAAAGCCTGAGTTCGACGTTACCTAATTTTATTAATTATTTTTTATTTAGGCTATGAAATTTATGGGAGGATATGATAATATTCAATAACTTACCAGTAATACAATAAACTCAATTTGATTTTTTTTAAAAGTATTTGAGTTCATTGGTGAGTTTCGATTGAAACTCAAATTCATGAATGATCTTAGTTACGTTTGGTGAGAGATAATTAACTTTGTAATGTAATCAGGATTATATTACAAGATTGATTATTTTATTTGGTACAGTTTTAAAACTATAATGTAATATAATATGCATTACAATAGTTAGTTAAAGTATTGTAATCTGGATTATAAGACCAACAAAATATAATCTGGATTATATTACAGACTTAATTACTTTACAAACTGGATTACATTACCCCTAACCAAACGCAACCTAAGATCATTATACTCTTATCAGGATTTTGAGTATAAATATGATTTTAATCTTGGATTTCATAGTCTACATTGAGAGCTATGGGATTTTAAAATCTTCACAACAACCTTGAGATGATTTGACACGAGCTCATAAAATGACCTAGGCTTTTCATACTTACTCATGAATATCACCAAAGGATTCCTATGACTCGTTAGTTCAAACCATATAAATTTTGAATATTATAAGGTCGTCAGTGAATTTGGGTCAAAATATGTTAATGATCTTAAAAATCTCATAATCACGTCAAACTAAAATCATTACACTCCTAGGAGTCTTTAATGTAATCATACCCTCAAACTTAAATTTCACAATCTAGAGAGATGTGAGTTTTAGAAAAAATCATAATTTTGTTGGACACAAACTCATTAAAAGACCTAAGTCTATCATACTTATTCATCAACATCACTAAAGTATTTCTAATACCAATTTGATTGAGACCATGCAAAGATTTAAAAATTTTAGATACTATAGGGAGTTCAGTGAGTTTTGACTAAAACTCATTGATGACTTTGAAAACCTTAGAATCACTTTAAATTATGTCCATTATATTCTTAGTGACAAAAGTGTAGGGATCTCCCGGTTACATAAACATAACATACAACGGAAACAAGATCCCTCGAGCGATCTAAGCGAAAGAAAAACTTGTACAAAGCCTATCTAAAGCTACTTATCTCATAGATATACCTTTGATACGTACCCTTTCGTTTATCCCGCTCGTCCAAGGTGCGCTGGATCTCTTGCACGTTCAAGCATTCGTGCCTCTACGTGTATCCACACGGACACGATCTCTCAACTTCGGGAAGAATTACCTTAGTTGTGCTAGCAACTTAAGGTAGTTCGCGGAAGCACCAAGAACCCCAAAGAAAGGGTTTCAGCCAAGAGGGAGAAGAGAAAGAAGAGAGGAAAGGAAAGATGACACACACAACCATCCAAATGACAAGTCCCTCTTTTATACTCATCCCATGAATATGAAGAGGTTTTGTCCCTTTAGCTTCCCTTCATTAAAGTCAATAAAGAACATATCTTCTCATGTGACTCTTCAACTTCTCTTCATTCAATGAAGAGAGACTTTTCCCTTTCCCTTTATTATTAATTCATTAAACACTTTAATGAATTAATATCTCATAAGTTCTCGACAAGGGCTCCCGACCAAGTCTCCCGAGCTCCTAACCCGAGCTCCCTACCAAGTCTCCTGAGCTCCTAACCTGAGCTCCCTACCAAGTCTCCCGAGCTCCTGACCCGAGCTCCCGACCAGGTCTCCCGAACTCCCGAAGCATCGTGTCCTTAGTGTGTGACACAATAGGTTCTTGTAACGTTAGCAATGCGCCTAAACCACTTTAGACACATAAGCAATGAGTGACATCTAGCAATACATCATTGTTACCCAAGTAACAAGAAAAGTCGAGATTCGACTTAACCTCCGTGACTATGATAATGTATGACCTTGTTCTTCTATCCTTGATATCTATATTGACCAATGAGGCATAGACCGTGTCATCCTTGATCAATCTTTGTGTTTCTTGATCCCCGAGTAGACTCACTCAAACAAATGAGCTCAATATCTCATATTGACTCATTTGAGCATGACCATGCGTTTTTGTTGTCTTAATCGATCAAGGGGCCCACAGATATCACTCCCGTCATATGGGAGGGATAGAGCCCATCTACATCACTCCCATCCCTCCGCATAATTCATTATATACTCAATGATCGCCTCTATAGTCCACCCTGTTATGGGTGACGTTTGACGATACCAAAGTACATAACTCCTCATGTAGGGAACCGTAGTGACTTCAGGTCTAAGGACTATTCATACTAATAGTTACATAAGAAAGTTTATGACACTCATATGACAATCTATGAAACTTTCTCATGGCGGGTCACTTCAGTACACATTCTCTAATGTATACCCATGTGTCAATTTGATATCACATATCCATGACTTGTAAGCTCAAGTCATCAATTGACTTACATGCTAGTTTCCATGCATTAATATTATCCTTGAATATTAATGCTTGACTAGGAATAACTTAGTGTAGTGTTCTCTACATCATCTCACTATCGATTCAACCAATCGATATGATGTAGATAAGAATCTACTACCTAAGGACATTATTATACTTAGTTATTTGGCACAAGTATAAAGTAAGTATAATAACCAACATGCCTTTATTAATGATAGAACATGATACAAAAAGTCCCTAGTCAATCATCACATAATTGGCTCTAGGCCTCCTTATGCCCATTATATTCTTAGTGACAAAAGGTGATAATGCTTATCCCAGACGCACCTCACAACATGTCCCCAAATTATATGAAGGAAGGTAAATTACGGGTGGCTACTAACCCGAGCAATGATCAATGCATGGGGGAGGATAGGAACCTGACTATTAACCAGAAATTGACCCCTAGACCTCATAGTTGTTGGATCGTAGAAACTCGATAGAGGGGGGGGGGGTGGATATCGAGATCAAATTTTCTGGAAAAAAAGAGAAAATACGCAGCGAAAAATAATAAACCAATCGCGAACACAGGTTGGTTTTACTTGATTTGGAGTTGCGGTCGGCTCCTACTCCAAGGCCCACGGTCCTTGACCGTTTACTTTGGGCAATTCTATATTAAGAAAATCTTTTACAACTTGACAGTACAGATATAGAATTGGAAATTGAATTAGCAACACTTTCGCAATTTAAATTTATCGACGCCCGAGGTGGATTGAATTTCGGAGCAGTGGGTCAACGTCGGCGCTGGAATCTCGAAGTCGGAGGTTGTCAGAGCATAGTGCTTGAACGAAAGTGCTTGGAGCATTAAGAGCGATGTTCTTCGAAGCCTTTGGGATGAACCCCCTTTTATAGCACCCATGGGGGCACCTGTGTCGATGGGGGCGCCTACACGTGGCCTTTCCTACGCGATCTCTTATCCGCAGGCTCGGTCAGCGCTTATCCATCTTCACAGGGGTGCCTGAGCTGATGGGGGTGCCCGTATGATCTCGGGCGCCTAAGCTGAGTATGCCCAGAGGCTTCGTGGTAGTTTTGCTTCGCTTGCTTTGGTTTAGCCTTCAACCGGGGAAACGTATCCATACGGGCGCCTGTATCCATCCAGGCGCCTAGCCCCAATGAGGCACCTCACTCCATTGAGGCACCTCAGCTGCAGAAAATCAGTCATTCGATCCCTGCAACCAAGGTTAGTTCCAAAACAAAAAGAAGCAAACATGTTAGCCATTATTTACAGCCTAAGCTATCTTGGTTCTGACTTTGGGTCTCCCAAATGGAACCCTAGGTCGAATCGACGCCTAATGTTCCCTCCTACGGGGAACACGTCCTCACCTACTCCTCTCGGGAGAATTTACCTTTATGCCAACCAGCTCCTCCGGTTGGACTTTTGCCCAGCTTTACTCACCAGGTCTTCGTGCCCAGTTCGTGACCAGGTCTTAGTGCCCAGATTTACTCACCAGGTCTTCGGTGCCCAGTCCTCGACCAAGTCTTAGTGCCGAGCTTTACTCACCAGGTCTTCGGTGCCTAGCCCTCGATCAGGTCTTAGTGCCCAGTCCACGATTAGGACTTATTGCCCAACCTTATGTCAGGACTTAGTTGCCTAGCCCGCGACCAGGACTTAGTGCCCAATTCTTAGAACCAGGACTTTGTGCCTAGTGTTCCTAGGACTTTTCCTGCACACTTGAGTAACATCGTTAGAGCACCAATAATACTTAACTTTGAACCCTTTGCTAATATCAAAACAAGGTTCGATATGGTGCTTCCGGCACCAACAATCTCTCCTTTTTTGATTTATGGCAACACAATTCAAAGTTAAGTAAACATTATAACCTTTAAGAAGAAAAAGCCAATAAATTTTAGCAGTTTTAAGCAGAGTAAAGTTTATAACCAAATGTAGTTTTGAACCGTAAAAAGATAAATTTTATTTCTCATCCTTCCTAAACAAAAAAATTTTATTTCTCATCCTTCCCCTACAATCCTGAATGATTACACTTAACTTTGACCTTTCCTCCCCCTTTGACATATATCAAAAAAATATTCATGGGTGAACAAAATATCTAATAGGGAGTTTTGAGTTTTTGTAAAACTTCTAAGTTTTTGACAAAGTATTTTTCAAAAATAGAGTAAAAGCATTTGCATCAACAAAAAACTTTTTGCACTTAGACAATTTTCCATTTTGACAAAGTTTTGCAAGCCTAAATTTTGTTAAAAAAAACTTTTACTTACAAGGCTTTGCAAAAAGAATTCTTCTAAAAAAAATTTACTTAGGCAAGATTTTAAAGCCAAATTTCCCTTAAAAATGATTCCACTTTGAGAATTGGGAAAAATTTGTTTACTAAAAAGATTTTGCACACTTAGACGACTTTGCTTGGAAACACTTTAGACATTTTGAAAAACAAAATCTTTAAGCAATTTCTAGACAAGTTTTTCACCCAAAAAAACTTTACTTAGAAACATTTACCAAAATTTTCAAAAAGTTTTTGCTCAGACAAATTTGTTTACTAAGGAAAATTTTACTTAGGAAAAAACATGTACCAAAAAAAATTTGAAACACTTAGACATACTTAGAAAATTTTGAAGAACTAGAAATACTTGAAAGCATTTGAAGTATTTTGACAGTACTTTGAAATTTTAACAGCACTTAGCCCTTAAAAAAATTTGAAGTACTTAGAATTTTTTGCTTTACTTTTTGAAAAAGAGATAAAAATTAAAAAAAATTCCTTTCTCTCTTTCTTTCTCTCCCCCTTAATGTGAAACTCTTCTCCTTATATTTTAGACCATTTCCAAATGCAAAACTGAAACATTGCACAAAGCTCCCTCATGATTTGAAATTTTCCCTTTGAAGCTTTTCGAAAGAATACTTGAAAAGAGTTCTAAGTATAAACAAACTCATAAGTTCAGTTTGAAATGATATTTTGAAACAAAATTTTCTGGGTATCACAAAGGATATTCTAAGTTAGAAAAACCTTAGGTTAAAGTGAAAATATTTTTGAGAGCATCTAAGATAAACTTTCTTTGAAAAGGGGAAAAAAGTTTAAGGAAGAATTTAATTTTCACTTTTTCTACTCTCCCCCTTGGCCATATATCAATAAAGAACTTTTGAAAAATATATTTTGAAATAAATTTAAAATTTGTGTATCAGAGCTTATGAGTCTTGAAAATATAAAACTTTGAGCGAAAAAATAATCCTAAGTAAAATAATGTCAAGAACAAAATTTTGAACGAATGAAGAATTGATGCTCAAAAATAGAATTGGAGTCAAGTGTATATTCTTATTGAGTCCATGGATGATAAGTAACGAAAAATATTTAATCAATAAGTTTACTTGTTTTGAATATTTTGAAAAATACAAATACTTAAAAAAAATGCAAGTACTTTTGAACAATATTATGTATTTTTTTTGAAAAAATATTAGTACTATTGAGACATATTATACATTTTTGAAAACTACCAATACTTTTGAAATATTGTCTTTAAAACATAATATTTTGCTTGACTTGGTTTCTTTTCCAGTCTGATACAATCCTAGGAAACCTTGTTAACTACAAAGACATTTCTCTACGTGTCCTGGAAATTCTCCAAACTCAAGAAAATATTATTTCAAAAGGTATTTCAAAAATGATTTTATAAGTCACAAGACATTTTAAAATAATAATATTTTGAAAGATAAATTACTTATGTTTTCGACAAGATTTTGAAAATATAGTGTATGAAAATATATTATTTTGAAAAGTTTAATAGCTCTTTTAATTTGACCTTCTCCTAAACTTGACCCAGTCCTAGGAAGCTTGTTGACCACAAGTACTCTTCTTCTTAGTCTTTAGGATTTGGTACAAATCATAAGAATTATCTACCAATTCCAAAAACTAATTGCTAGGCAAAGTTTTCAAAAAATATTTTTCTTAAAAATATTTTTCTTTTGACTTAAACTCCCCCTAAATTTGACACATCCTGACACATTCTAGGAGTTATTGTAGTCATAAAGACAATTTCCTTTGTGTCTTTAGGGTTTATTAAAATCAAAAGAATAGTTTTGAATAACAGATAATTTTATAAAATTTATTTGGAATGAAGATAATTTTTTAAAGCATCAGCCCCATTTTCAAAAAACATTTTGTAATTATAATGGTTTTAAATCACAAGGTTTTTTTTTTGAAACATCTGATTTTTTTTTTTAAAAACTCCCCCTGTATCTGACACCGTCCGACTCTATCTATGTGCCTTAAGGGACTTCAGTGTTAACCAAGTTTGACTGATCAGTAATTAAGTTAATCAAGTCCTAGATCATAGTTTGATGAGTTCATTAAAGTGAATTTTGAAAGAAAATGTAAGATTTTAAACATTAATGAACTAATGACATAAAAAAGTATGTTAACCAGAAATCATATTATAGCAAAAAAAAAAAACCAAGATTAACTTTGACAAAGGTATCTAAGATTTAGTTAAAATTTGTGTTAGATTCAAATTTATCAAATAGTAAATTGAATTTGATTTTCAATAATCGGCTTCCAAGTCTTGGCGAGGCACAAGGCCTTCTTTGGCCGTAGCCTTATTGGAGCAACAACCCTTTCCTCGATAAAGCCTTTTACTGAAAATTCATCTTCAAGTTATTTCTTGAAAGATTTTGGTCTAACTAGTTTGGGTCTTGGATCGGTAGCTTCGGCTAGTTCCACCAGACTAAACAAACCAAGTAGGACATACTTGACCTTAATAGAAGGGCTTCCCTAACATACTATCATCTCACCTCCACCTAATACTATGTTGTTCAAATTTTAATTAAACCGTTTACCCTTAAACTATTCAATTCTAAATTAAAAAAAAACTAAGTAAAATTACAATGAGGAGAAATTTCTGGATTTTCTAAGTTAGCAAGATTATTAATTAGTTTTTCTTGTATATCAATTTTAATTTTCAAAGTCTCATTTTCTTGTCTTAACATTTTGAATTTTAAATTTATTAATATACATGATTTCATTAAGTTACTTAGGCATGTGTCCATATCTAAATTTGATCAAGAGTGATTAAGTAAACTATCAGCATTCATGGTAAAGAGTGGATTTTCATATAAATTAGAGTTACCCATCTTGGTAGGTTATCCTGGATCTTTGGCTCTTCTATCTGTGCATTCATCTTTGTAATGCCCAAACTCCTGGCACTTGAAGTAATGGGTGCGACTTTTGTCCTTTCGTGCTTTTGGAACTGGTTCCTTTGTTGCCGTCGATGGTGTCGTTCGTATCTTACAAGTAAGACACTTACTTTTGTAGTGCCCTCTCTCCCTGCATGTGTAACAAATTATTTGATTTTTAACATTTGAATTTACAATTTTACCTTTTGATTCCTTATTGGGAATCTCCCCCTTGATTCTTGCCGTCTTGGATCTAGACTCATCTTTTGATTCTGGTTTGGATTCGGCTTCAGATTCGGGTTCAGACTCTGACTCGGCTGTTTGTGCTTGGACCGAGAGTGCAAGATAACTTAGGTGATCTTCTCCTTCTTCGTCTAATTCGTTCGATGATTCAAACATCACTCCTGTTGGATCGAGAAGAACGATAGAGGGGGGGGGGTGAATATCGTAAAACGTTTTCGGATTCGTAAAGAGAATAAGCAGCGGAAAATAGAGAAACACACAAACCAAACACAGGCGATTTTACTTGGTTCGGAGTCGCGGTCGGCTCCTACTCCAATGCCCACGGACGTTGACCGTTTACTGTGGGCAATTCTATATGTGCCAAAAGTTTACAGAGAGATATTACAGCTGTAAACTGGAAATTAAAAATTAAGCTCTTTCGTTACCGACTCCCGGTGTGGATTGTACTTTTGAGCAGAGAGTCGTCGTAGGCGCTGGAATCTCGAGATGGGAGGTTTCTGGAGCAGAGCGCTTAAGTAGAAGAGCGTATTGGCGTTGGAAAGTTGTGTTCAGAAGCCTTGGGGGTCGACCCCCTTATATAGTGAGTCTGGGGGCGCCCTGGACGACGAGGGCGCCCTCCACGTGTCACTTGATTCGGCAAACTCTCGGTCAGCCATTATCCCTTCAGGATCGGGCTCGAGGTTTGACCGGGGCGCCCGGGAAGCAAGGGGCGCTCGGGCTGACTCAATCAGCTGGCTTCTCGGCTGGATAAACTCTATCCGCTTCGTTGGCTTGAGCCCAGGGCGCCCAAGGCATTCGGGGCGCCCGGGAGCATGGAAGCGCCCCGCCCAGTGAGCTTCTGAAGAGTTTTCTTGCTCAACTCTTGTTTGGCTTTTACCTAGGGCGCCCGGGACCTCCCGGGCGCCCAACCCAGCTGCTGCCTCTCTCCTTTGAGGCGTTCTGAGCTGCAGACACTCGTATCTTTGGCCCTGCATCCAGGGTTAGTACCAAACATGATAAAGCAAGTATGTTAGTGAGTCTTACAGCCGTAGCTGTCTTGGTTCTGACTTTGGGTCTCCCAAATAGAGCCCTAGGTCGAACCGATGCCTACTGTTCCCTCGACGGGGAACACGTCCTCACCTACTCCTCTCAAGAGAATCTACCTGTTACCAACCGGCTCCTCCGGTTGGACTTTTACCCAGCAGTCCTTCGCCAGGTCTTCGGTTCCAAGCAGTCCTTCACCTGGTGCCTAGCAGTCCTTCGCTAGGTCTTTGACTCCTAGCAGCCCTTCGCTAGGTGCCCAGCGGCCCTTCGCTAGGTCTTAGGGTTCAGATGCTTAGCAATCCTTCGCTAGGTGCCTAGCAGTCCTTTTCTAGGACTTCAATCTGCACACTCAAATAACATGTTAGATAAACATAACATCTTAACTTTTGAACCCTTTGCCATTATCAAAACACAGGTTCGACTTGGGTGCTGTCTGCACCAACAATCTCTCCTTTTTTGATTTATGACAACCCGATTAAAAAAGTTAAGTTAATTTATACAGTTGATGTAACAGTTTAGTTTCCTCCCCCTAGAAGGAATCTCCCCCTAGGTTTTTCAAAGGTTCGTGGGGTTTGAAAAAAATCTAAGTCAAAATAATGGAAAATTTTTTTCAATACTTAGAACATTTTTCAATAGAAATTTTAGAAAAAATATTTTCCAAAAAGAATTTGGTTGGGCACTTTGAAAAATTTATACTTAGAAAAAATTTCTTGGGTCAAGTACTTAAAAAAATTTTGAAAATAATTTAGATCAAGTACTTTTGAAATAGTTTTGGAAAAACATAGATTTAAGAAAAAAAACTAGGTTTAAGTACTTTGAAATAGTTTTATAAAAAACTGGGATTACGTACTTTTAAATAGTTTTGAAAAAACTTAGATTAAGTACTTTGAAATAGTTTTGAAAAACTTAGGTTAAGTACTTTTTGAAGTAGTTTTGAAAAAAAACTTAGATTAAGTACTTTTTGAAGTAGTTTTGAAAAAAAACTTAGATTAAGTACTTTTTGAAGTAGTTTTGAAAAAAACTTAGATTAAGTACTTTTTGAAGAAAGGATAAAGTTTTGAAATTTTTGAAATTTGAAAAAAACTTAAAATTTTAAAGCTTCTCTCATTTCCTATCTCTCCCCCTTTGCCATATATCAAAAATAAAGCAATATAGCAAAAATAAATTGCATAAGGATATGACAAAAGAATAATGTGCTGTACTGAACCAATTCAAGATATACACTGAACCAAACCAATTTTAATTATCTCTTTAGGGTCCTGTCTAACCCAATTAGCTACTTACTAACTGTTATTAACAGTAATTTTCGCTAGGGTTAGTCAAGTTAAGTATTCTGTTCAAGTTAGATTTTCTAAGCTTGACTTGACACTTAACTTGATTACTGTTTAAGTTGTATTTAGTGCCCCAATTACTGCAGATGCACTAACTTAAAGCATCTTGAATTAAGGCAAAGACCTAAGCATCTCAACCCATTCTAGGTTATCAGTCAAAAGTACCCTAAGGTGCTTGTGAGATGCTGGCTTCTAGATCTATAGGTGCATGCAGTTCTAGGGTTAGGGCCTAAGCTAAGTCCATTTTCGAAAAAGCCCTAGTTTTGAAGGGGGTAGTTTTAAATAAAACTAAGTCAGAAAATTGATTTTTAAAATGTAAAAAGATTTTGAAAATTAAGTAAAGCAGTTTTAAAATTATTTTAAAACTGATTTTCAAATCAAGTAAAGCAGTAAGAAAACCAAAAGTAGAGTAAACCTATTCTACCAAGCATAATCCCTGATAAAAAGCAAATAGTCAACTCCATAAATCAGCTGGTCAAAGGAGAGGACCAGGATAGTCACACCATAATCAGACACAAGTCAACCCTACTGAGTAGGGGCAGTCAAACAGTCACTAGTACAATGCCAATCAAATCTAGGAGGAGGGGCCGGGATGATCAAAAGAGTCTGGCTGCCCGGATCGAAATAGCGACATCATCTCATGATATCGAGCGTCGCTAGTCTCCCTATCGGCTTTGCGGGCACTCATGTACTCAGTGTAATAGGCCTGATTTGCCTCCATTTCTTCAGCATGATTTGCCTCCACTTCCTCCCGGAGGCTCTGGATCTGTGTCTCAAGTTGCGTCACTCTCTCGTAGAGTGTCGGTGGAGGGGGCTCGTCTATGTGCTCTCGAACCTCAGCTGCCAGATCTGCTACATCGACCTCAACGTCCTCATCAGAGTCGATTTGAGGTCCGGCTCTCTGACGCCTCCATGACAAAACCCTGGTACCCGATACCTCTACACCAGCTAGGGAAAAGTTCCTAAAACCTATCTCATCGAAGTCAGTCATCGATGCCATCTCACCTTCGGTGATGTTACGACCGTGATGATGAAGATTGGACGTGATGATGTGGCAATAGGGGGTGCGTACCCGTCCCTGAGTGGTAACACTGGACGCATGTAGAATCGTGTGGAACATGTGGAGTCCAATGTCGATATCAAGATGATGGATCAATGCATATAGGAGGAAGGTGTGAAATGGTCGCATGGTAGCGACGTCTCTAGTGGATAAAGGCAGAATGCAGCGGATTAGAACTCTATATAGAGCGTAGTCCTGTACCTGAAGGTCAACAGACTGAAATCGTCTGGCCAAGGGGTTTCTAGCATGCCTATAGAAGTAGGAGTGTAGAGTATCTAGGGTAATGTGAGAGAAGGGAGCATCAAAGGGAGGATCCCTAGGAGGGTAACAGCAAAAGGTGGACTGTGAGAGTCGTAGTCCAAGAAATCGGTTGAGCAACGAAGGTGTGATTGTCAAGGGTATCCCTTGAACGGTGGTGACGAACATAAGACCATCCAATCTAATTATGTTGTTATAGAATTCTGCATATAAGGATGTGTTAATTGGATGAGTGCAGAATACAAGGTTGTCTAATTGGTAAAAGTTGATAACATTCATGGCCAAGGGACAAAATTGAGTGAAGAATTGCCTATTTAGGTAACTTGTCTTTATGGGTTTATATGTTGTTCGAGCAAATCTATTGCAAAGTTCTAAGGTTGGGAACCTAGGATCGGGACTAGGTTCGGTACCGGGGTTTGATTGGTTTGCCCAGCGTTTTCTAAGATAAGAAGTATGCGTTTAAACGAAAGGAATTGAGAAAAATAATTTTAAATGCGTAAGGAAAAAAGAAAAAATTATACCGAGTAGCCGTTCGGGGAGGCATGGTCGAGGTTGGAGGAGCAAGAGGGTCACTTGGTCGCCTTGGAAGAAAAAGAGTTAGAGAGGAGAAGGGTTTTGGGTGTGGCAAGATGAGGAGATTCGGGTTCCTTATATAGATGTTTTGGCTAGGGCGCCCGGGAGCTCGCGGTCAGACTGGTATGGCAGCTTTTCTGCCTTTGACCGGTCCTGGGGGCGCCCACAAGGGTCGGGGCGCCCTGGTTCGAGTGTCATGGCAGTGTTTCTGCCTTGATCGAAGTGAAAGTGTTGTGCGGGGCGCCCGAGGTGTCACGGGCGCCCGAGTTAGGTTGGAATTGACAACTTTGATGTTTTGTTGATCATTTGACCATGGTTTAACTATTTTGACCACGATTTGACTGCTTTGACAATGGTATGACTATTTTGACCACGGTTTGACCATTATTGAATCAAGCAATAATCAAGTTCTAAGCTACAGAATTTAACAATAGTACAAAGATAAACTAAATTTTTATTTAAATTAATTTTTACCTTCTCACCCATTGTAGAGTTATCAATCACGTTTGCCTTATAGGTTTTGTGAGATAGGTTTTAATAGATAGAATTATTTTGAAAGATTGTGATTTATTTTGAAAAAGTTTAATTAATTCCGAAGACAGTTGATCTTGAGTTTATTAGAAAAAATGTTTGAATCTACAATTAACTGAAAATTTATGTTAGATTCGAATATGACAAAGAATAATTTGAGTTTGAATTTCAAAAATTGGCTTCCAGGTCTTGGCGAGGCACTAGGCCTTCTTTGGCCGTAGCCTTATTGTATCATCAACCCTTTCCTTGACAAAGCCTTTTAATGAAATTTCATTTTCAAAATTATTTTTTGAGAAATTCTGGTCTAACTAGTTTGGGTTTTGGATCGGTAGCTTCGGCTAGTTTCACCAGTCTAAAGAGACCAAGTATACTTGACCTTATTAGAATTGGCTTCCCTAACGTACTATCATCTCACCGCCACCCAATACTATGTTGTTCAAATTTCAGTTAAGTTGGTTCAGTCCTTAAACTAACCAGCCCTAAGTCTAAGCATGGTAAATTGCAGAAATTAAATAGACAAGCAATCAAGCAATTTAAAAACAAGAGTAGAAATTTATCTAACTATGAATATTGTTTTTAATTTGGCTCCCCCTGGACTAAAGCCGCGATAATGGTTCGGCAAGATGTGAATCTTGTCCTTGGGGATCCAATATTGATTTGATCCAGTTTGTTTGTTCAGGCACAGTTTGGGTACCCATGTCTGAATTTTCGTTCTGGACTGGTTCAGTACATCATAGTAGGATCTTTGTCTAGACTTGGTTCTATAGCCTAATCCGGATCGATTTAGAACCGACTTCTGTTTTCCAAGAATCATGTCAAGACCCTTGGAACCAGAAGTGAACCGTTCTAAGACTGATCTAAGGTCCTTGACTTGAGTTTTCAAGGAGGAGTTCTCTTTCTCAAGTTTTTCAACTTGAGTAGAGGTTCCTTCTTGAACCTTCTCAGTTAAGGATCTAGAGTCAGCTCCCTCTTTCAGGAGTTTTACTTCCTGTCGGAGAGATTCGACTCGGAGTTTAGCTTTCGCCAAGTCTCGAGAAAGATATGCAATTAATTCATTTAACTGATTTCTAGTAAAACCACTTACAGTTATTTCTCCATCCTCTGAAAATGTAAGTTTGCCGTCGTCCGGCTCTGATTCTGACTCGGTCTCGATTTGTTCTGAGGCGGTTAGTGCGAGCAGGTTCGACTGTGGGGTCTCTTCTTCTTCTTCGGAGGAGGACTCGTCCCACGTTGCCTGAAGTGCCTTCTTCTTTCTCGTCTTCTTTGTTTCCTTCAGATTGGGGCATTCAGTCTTGTAGTGACCCTTCTTCTTGCACTCGTAACAGGTCATGTTTGGTTTGTTCTTTTCATTTGAGGGTTCAGCTGGTTCTTCCTTTCTTCGGCTGGCTTTCCTTCTGTTGGTCTGGTTCTTTAGCTCTTTGTAGTAGTCCCGGGCTAGCCGAACCAGCTTCGGTCGATTTCCCTCGCTATCTTCTGAGTCTGAGTCTGAGTCAGACTCGGGTGCAGGTTGAGGCTTCTTTTTGGTTGTCTTTCCAGCTTTACCTGCAACAAAAGCGATGCCTTTCTCGGCCAGATTGCAGTTAGTCTGCTCATGTAACTCAAGTTCTGAAAACAGTTCATCTAATTTAATTTTTGAAAGGTCCCTTGAAACCTTGTATGCATCTACCATAGATGCCCACAAGGTGTTTCTCGGGAAAGCGTTAAGAGCGTACCTTATCAGGTCACGGTTTTCTACCTTGTGACCGATTGTGTGTAGTCCGTTCATTAACTCCTGAATTCTGGCGTGGAGCTGGCTGCTGTTTCATTGTCGTTCATCTTGATCGTGTACAGCTTGTTCAGGAGGAGATCTCTCTTGCTGATTCGAGTATCTGAAGTTCCTTCGTGCAGCTCGATCAGCTTACCCCACAGCTCCTTTGCACTGTTGAATGGTCCTACCCGATTCAACTCTTCCTTGGTCAGGCCGCATTGAAGTGTCTGGGTTGCTTTGGCATCAGCTTCAATTTTTCTTTTCAGAGCGGTATCCCACTCAGCGTAAGACTGTGGCACTCCTTCAGCATTCTTTGGAATCTCCAGTCCAGACTGGATGATTATCCACATGTCCACCTGAGTTTTCAGGTGGACCTCCATCCGACTTTTCCAGTAGGAGAAGTCCTCCCCACTGAAAAGTGGTGGTCTGGCTGTGCTGAATCCTTCTTGCATGGCCATTTATCTGAAAATAAGAGTAAAAGGAAAGAAATATCCCAAGACTTGGTCTTGGATTAGTAGTGCGGGAAAAAAGAAAACACTTATCGAGTGGGGTTGCACCGATCTCGATTAACGATAAAAATTCGAAAAGCAAATAAAAACAATTTCGAAGAAAATCCGAAAAAATTCTCAATTGGTGGTTGCACCAATCAAATTTGAGCTTCCCGCTCT